>CM035440.1:109690540-109910540 GCA_020310875.1 Ceratopteris richardii | reverse complement strand
ACTATGCAAGTATCTTAGTAGCTTCCTTCAAACTTTCCAAGGTATTTCGGCTTGTTTGAAACATGTTCACATATCTTAATGCAAAACAAATATTTCATATGGTGCCACATAGATAAGATTTTCAATGATCCTCGAGTTTCTTCCAATCTCTACTAACATTCATGTATTCTCTTTGCACTTGGTGATATTGAATCCATTGAAGATCTTGCATACATAATTATTTCAAGAAATGAGTTTATATCTTTGCTTCTTCCAAAATTAAGTCCCTCAAAAATAGTGAAGTAAGGCCAAGTCTATCATCTCAAACTCTAATATCAAAGAAACTTGAGCCTTTATAATCGTTGATTCAATGTGTCATGTAATAAGAAGGTAATCCAAAGAAAAACTTGTCTATCTATTGGTACCATGCCTTAGGTGCTTATTTCAATCCATATCACTTTTTTTGGCCTACATTCTTGTCTCTGAATGGGCAGAACTCAAGCCTTGGTGGATAAGCCACATATACCTCCTCCTTAAGGTCACAATTTGAGAATACTGATTTGAAATATATTTTTTCATCTAGCATCCCATGTGATCTCAAGATTTTGGTTTGTATATCTACTTTCCATGTTGGATATGCATGTGCTTCTTTTACATTGATTGGCTCCTTTACTCATCTCATAGTCTCAACCATCAACACCATATTGACTATATGATCAAAGTCCCTTAATTATTTCTCTATTCTCTAAGAGGTCATTTGTCCATCCAAATTCTCTTTGATAGCTTAGGCATGGGATTAGTTCAATCATAGATTTGATTCACCCATCATGGCAATGGATTTATTGGTTAAGTGATAATAGTTTGTTGAAAGTCCTTTTTACTTTCTCATGGCGATGCTTCTTCCTCCTTAAAGGTAGATATGAATTTTGGGATAGGTTCATAATGGACTAATACTTTTCTTAATGGTAAAGTGAAAGCCCATACCTTATGTCATCTTGTATGTATGTTTCTTTCCAAACACCATGCCACAATGCTCTGTGAGCTTATTTTGGTATTGCTTATACAATATGTCAGACTTTTGCTCATCATTTATAACTTGGGAATATGCATACCCTAGTTTTTGGCTCCAAAGTGATTCCTTTCACATTTGACATATGCACATAACAATCAGTCTTGAAAATCTTAAGTTTGAGATAGGTGGCTCCTTACCAATGTAAGTTTCATGAGGTGTTTTCTCCTTCGGATATTTTGTATGCCTACTATTGAGATTGCATGATACAATGTTGACAACTTCTACCCATAACCGATTGCCTTTCAACATGTGCCTTGCCATTTCAATGATGGCACAACTATTGCATTGCGAAACACAATTCTATTGCAAAGTAGTCATCACACTTTAATGTTTTATCCCTTTTCTTTTTCAAAATTCTTCAAAATCCTTCATGTTGAACTCACCACCACCATTTGTTCTAAATGTCTTCACTTGAACATATTTCAAATATTAGAAAATCTAGCCATTCTTTATACTTACCAAAAGCTTGAACCTAACCACGAAGAAGTACATTCCCATCTTCTTGTTCTAGACATTGAATGGATTTCATGAAATAGAAAGATCTTGCCAATGTAGGTGTAGGCATCTTATCACATAATCTAGCATGTATGAACTCTAGAGGAGATTTTTTCCTACTCTTTCTTTCCTATGGAAATTTCGTTTTTTTCCTTACCCGAAGAAGTATAGGTCCCTTCAATGCAAGTCCCAATGGTAGATGTGCAAAAATACCTTGCTTTTGAATTCTCTTCAGTACTTCAAATCCAATGTGTCCATACGTATCTTACCAAATCTTAACTGTGTTCACTCTACGAGTGAATACATAAGCACTTATCTCATATAGGTTGTTTCTCCTTTTCCTTCTAATTTTTGAACATCTAGCATACTTGATAGCCTTTTTACTTCAAAATTTATAGCTAGAAAGGAAATAATATGTCTTTGTTACCGTGATGGATTCTTTATGAGATAGACCTTTCTTATCTATTATGTGATTGGCGGGCAGCTTTTTGCTTGCCTCAGGCAGGCCACTTACCGCTTACGCTTAGGCAAAGAGCAACCGTGCGTGACCAGTCAAGTAAAAACGCGCGCAACATTCGCCCAAAAGAGATATAGCTCCGACGCGCACGCAGGTTGAGGGTGTGTGTGAACAGCGAAGGCGGTAAGTGGCCAAGACTAGTTACCAGTCCTCCGGCCTGTAGGATTCTTTTTTGTAACTGCGATAAAACGCTGTTTAAATGCACCCGGATAACTATTTGGTTTATTAATCAACGAGATTTTTTAAGGTGAAGAAAAGTTCTTTTACTACCTTATTTCCAATCGTTTCTTTTTTCATATCATAGTACCTTACTTCTTAGTTATGAAACTTTTTCTCCATCTATTTCCATATTTATAATCCCTTGCAAGTGGGTCGTTGCGCCTACGGGTTGGATGCCTAATTGCTTAGGCGGTAACAAAAGGTATCTCCTAAATTCAAGTTTTTCTCTCCTGAGAAGAGGAAAGTAAGACGGACCCAAGCATGAAAAAAAATGCCAAAGACGGTACTGCTTCGCTATCGGTCACTCAGGAGTATTTAGCCTTGCGAGGTGGTCCTCGCTGATTCACACGGGATTTCGCGTGCCCCATGCTACTTGGGTTGGAGCGTGAGCTAGCTGTACTTCCGGCTACTGGACTATCACCATCTGGGGTGCAGCACTCAACTGCTTCGCCTAGTAAAACAAAGCCCTCATTACTCTCCCACAACCCCGTTTCACTTGAAAAAATAGTTGGATATTCACCTAATAAGAGTCAAAACATGTTCTTTATTCTCAGAGACGGGAATGCTCTCAAATGGCTAACGGTGCTTTCAACTAAAGTTCCATTTCTTAACACAACTGTTTTACGCAGTTGAAGTCAACGTTCTCTGCGGGAAAGGAATTGTCACGGGTCCAACAACATACCGTTTACGTTTACTTAAGGTAAACTCTCCTTTACGGTAAACGCAAAACCGAAAACGTTTACTGTTAGGCGAAAAAAAAATGAGCATGAGTCAATAATTCCAGATTGAATATGCCACACAAAAGCTTCTGCCACTAGTTTTAGGAATGCACCACTATCTATAGCCATGAATCTATAATGGAATCTTGTTGTGTTGAGGAACACATTTTCTTAATCGTGGCCATGAAAGAATCTAGATCAAGTTGAGTTATGTTTTCTATTTTCTTTCCCTTCATCTTTAAGAGTACTTGTGTGCCCTTTATTTTTGCAAAATTTTATCCTTGAGTGCTCCCTTTTTCTTCTTGTGACCATCCTTTAGTTGAGAAATATCCTTTCTTGATTGCATTAGTAGAGAGCATAACATGTCAATTGATACTCCGTTTTCAATATTGAAGCCATAACTCATCTTCCATTAGTAGTGCACAATGCTCCTCAAAATCCAAATCTTAAGGTTTCTCATGTGTAAAGTGTGTTTAATATCCCAACATAATGTGGTGGAGAAAATTGGAGACACATTTGAGCTATCTCTTTTATAGTGTTTTGTATACTTTCACCAATCATTTAGTTGTGTAGATCTTGATTCGATCAAGTAAATAATTCTCAAACCATCTCTCCTTCAACAAGCTTCTTTGGAGCCAATTTATTTTGCAAATGTTCAATCTGTATTTGAATCAAAGAAAAAAGTACATTCCTTCTTCTATAATTTATTAGAAGTTCTACATCTAGAAACATCACCATACTTTTGTTTGATGGGCCAAAGGTAGGTTGTGTTTCCAGGTCACTTCCCATGACCATCTCACAAAAGCTTGTCAAAATTAAGGATAATTGTAATCTTGAACTTGCAAAGCATATGTTTCATGCCATGCAACTTATCTTCATTCAAGGTTGGTGGATGTATGCTTATTGCTTGCATAAAAGATACTATTGCACCAGTTCCACTTATATTTTTACTTTTAGATATCGACACATGTTTATGTAGAATATTTTCCCTCCCATAAATCATTATGTTGAAGCTTTGAGATGTTCTAAATTTAAAGCCATTGCCTCGACAAACTCTATGCTTGAATCCTTAGCCCCCAAAAACTCGAGGATTGAACCTTTTGCCTACAAAAACTACCACATAGATGTCTTTGCATCCATAAATTCTTGTTGTAGCATTTTCCTTAAAAATTTGCAGTATTTTAGAACCTTCTCAACTTTGGTATCATCTAAAAGTTACTACGATTTTGATATCATGTAAAAAAATGGAAGGGGAAGCTCTATCATGTCTTACAACAACTAAATGTATTATGGATAGAGAGTGAAAGATATTATACAAACATGATCTACGGAAGAGGGAGATAATTTTGGATTGAAGAGACACTAGATCTATTGAAAAATAAGTGAACTCATATAAATTTGAAGTCAACTGAGGAAATATGTACAACAAAGCTAAAATATCAAACATGAGATAAATGGATTTTTCCACCCATGCATTCACACTATGCAACTTATATGTCGATCTAAATAGATGTACAACAAAGCTAAAATATAAAAAACGAGATAAATGGCTTTTTTCCACCCATGCATTCACACTATGCAGCTTATATGGCGATCTAAATGGATGTACACCAAAGGTAAAATATCAAAAACGAGATAAATGGCTTTTTCCACCCATGCATTCACACTATCAAGCTTATATGGCGATCTAAATAGACTAGTGCAATAGATACTAGGATTGGACCCACTAATGGTTCCAATCTCCAAAACATATGATCTTAGATGAATTCAAGACCATTTATACATGGTCTTCCAAGGATAACTATGCCATACACATGATTTAGGTCAGTTAAATCTTACATATATAAACATATATGTGTTTTACAACCAATAGCTCAACCAATATTATGATATACGCAATTAGGACCTTGTTTTTGTGCATATACATATGGTTCTCAAGTCATATGTTGGCACAACACAAATTCAAAGGCATGTGAGGGCACCTATTTCCAATTAGTCTCTCAAAATATGCCTTTTTGATAGACCTATGTGATTGAATAGGGAACATTTCCCATAATTATTTACCTATTCAATCAAAAGATCAATCCCACATATGGTCACCTTTGCTACCATGTTGGTCACATAGACCTTAATACACTTAATGTCTAATGATTACAATATGGATTCTCCTCATAGTGGGGGCCTTAATATGTGGAGCATCATGGATCAATCACGGGATCTCATGAGAACAGAACCTTGATCATGTCCAACAATGAAATTCATACAAAACCTATTGCCTCAACCCAAAATATCTTGATACACACACTACAAATTTCTATAATAGATTTCCATAATGAATGCTTTAAATATTCCACTTAAGTCCCTTTGCATCATTTATTGATATTCCAACCTGGATGAGAACTTGTACATCTTGTTGGAGTTAGATGTCTGTGGAAGCACATGAACAACACAACAAAGAAAGAGAAGCCTGGAGCACAACACACAATATTGAATGTATTACCGCTAAAATGTACAAAGATAAGTAGCCCGTTAGGCCAATAGACATATATACAAGCCGGGGGAAAAAACCTCCTAAAGAGGGAAAAAAATGCCTTGGCAATGCTAGAGTGTTCACACACATCACTACCTAAATATATCAACACATCCCCCCTAGGAGTGATGCAGTGAACAAGAAACAGGCACTCATGTATAAGGAAGTGCCAAGCTATGTGGAATCAATCCACAAAAGGAAGTAAGCCCAAAGCTTTGCAGAAAGATTCGAACTTCTCCCTAGGTAGAGCCTTTGTGAAAAGTTCTGCAATGTTCTCCTGTGTGGGCACATATGCCAAGCTGATCTCTCCAACAGAGAAGCTCCCCCTGACATAATGATAATGCACCTCAATGTGCTAAGTGCGAGCATGGAACACAGGGTTCCTCACAACTACCAATGCACTCTGACTGTTAGTGAAGATGGCGGTGGCATAAGACTTACCAAAACCCAAATCATCCATAAGGCATCTGAGCCACACACTCAATAGTCACTGTGAAAGCTGCCCTATACTCAGCCTCACAACTAGAAGTGGCCATAGTAGGCTGCTTCTTGCTCAGCCAAGATATGCATGAGCTACCAATCATGAAGCAAAAACCACTAGTTGACACACGAGTGTCATAGCAACCAGCCCAAGCAGAGTCAGAAAAAGCATGCAAATCTGGTGGTAGTAATCCTCCCTTGGAATAAAACAACCCAAGTAACCGGGTACCACTCAAGTAGCAAAAGATGCGCTTAATCACCTGCTAATGCTTGAGACCTAGGCAATGCATAAACTTGCTCATCTATGAGACAACAAACTAAATATCTGATCGAGTAATGCATAAGTAAATCAAGCATCCAACAACATACTTATAGAGAACAACATCAAATGCAGCTCCAACATCATGAAGACTCAATCGTAAACTTGTCTCCATAGGAGTGGCAATAGGTTTACACTCTTCAAGGCCAAAACACTACAATAATGTTTCAATATATATTTTTTGACACAAAGCTATTCCGCCATCAACTTGCATAAACTCAACGCCCAAATAATGATGCAACTGCCCCAAATATGGCATCTCAAATGAGACATGCAAATCAGCTTTGAAATAATTCAACAATATGCTTCTCATGAGGACCAATGAGTAGCATGTCAACAACATAAACAAAAATGATTAGAAGCACATCATTAGGATGCTTAACATATAAGGTGCTTATAGTTGTATTGTTCTCAAAACCATGTACAATCAGATAGGCACGTATCTTTTCATACGAAGCATGTGGTACTTGCTTTAAACCATATAATGCCTTCTTTAACCAATACCCCTAGTTTTCATGCCCTTTTTGCACAAATCCATGGGGCTGAAAAACATACACTTCTTCATGCAAGTTACCATTCAGAAATGCAGTTTTAATGTCCAACTAATGTACATTCTAGCCATGATGAGCTGCAAGTGCACAGATGCTATGAACAATATTCATTCGGCAAGTAGGAGCAAAGGTCTCATCAAAATCAATGTCTCTTTCTTGAGCATAACCCTTTGCAACAAGCCTAGCCTTATACCTCTCAACTGTTCCATCAGGCTTATGCTTAGGCTTGTATACCCACTTAGTGCCAATGGCCTTCTTGCCAAGAGGAAAGTCACATAAAGAACATGTACCATTTTTCATGATAGCATCATAATCAGATTGCATTGCAGCCATCCAATGTTTAGAATTTTGTGCTTCATCAAAGGAAACAAGCTTGTCTCATCATAGAGACTAGAGGCAGCCATACCATAGCAATCTAATGGAAAAGAGGCACTATGAGATCCTGAACGAGTACAATATGACAAAGGTGCATCTAATTTGCTGTCACACAAAGTTTGCACCATCCATTTTGGCATAGTTTTTGCCTCCTCAATATCAGCTCTCTCATCAGCAAGTGCATCATGTAAATCTACATCAGAAATAGAATGATCTATATCATCACATGAAACCTGTAAAGGCTTAGAAGTTGCCTCATTAGGACCAGCACTAGAGTGTCCACTTGTAAAAAGAGGCAGCAAAGTATCATACATGTCTTTGGAGCTATCAGATGTCTCCTTTGTACATGAAAGTAAAGGCTGAATAACATCTTCCACAAAAACAACATCACGGCTAAACAAAATGCATTTTGTCTGTGGATCATACACATGATAGCCTTTACTTTCAAAACTATACCCAACACCATCCAATTTCCTGCGATATTGTTCAAGCACTAATGCGTATGCCAGACAACCAAAAACATGCAGATGAGCAACAGATGCTTGCGACCATGCCAAGCTTCATATGGAGTGATAGAATGCAATGCTTTAGTGGGACACCAGTAAAGTACATATGCTGTGCACATGACAACCTCAAGCCAGAAATTATGTGGTAATGCCTGACTCTTGACCATACACCTTGCCATCTCCATGACTGACATGTTCTTTCGTTCAGCAACTCCATTCTGTTGAGGTGTTTATGGCATTGTACACTGATGTTTTATCCCATGTTCAACTAGAAATGCATTAAAGTCAGAAGACATATATCCCCCCCGATCAGAACGGAGGATGCCCATTTTACATGCTGATAGATTTTCAGCCAAAACCAAAAATTTTTTGAAGCACATAGACACTTCGGGCTTTGCTTTCAATGAATATACCCATGCATGCCTGAAAAAATCATTGATGAAAGTCACGAAGTAAAGATAGTTTTCAAAAGAGGGTGTTTGCATAGGACCATAGACATCACCATGAACAAGCTGCAATTTTTGAGTAGCCCAAATTGAACCATGGTTTGGAAAGGAGAAACACTACATTTTACCTAGAATATAGCCTTCACAGACATGTTTTCTGGGTGCCTTAAGTTTGGGCAAAGAGGACACCATTTCAGATTTCTGTAGGGATAGAAAACTAACAAAATCCAGATGACCAAAGCATGCATGCCAAAGCTTTTCATATGACATAGCCTAAGAATCATGTACTACACATGCTAAATCATTCACAAATTTTTCATAGTCTATGAGCTTATACAATCCAGAACATAAAATGCCAAGCAATAATCATGTTGCCATTTGATAGATCATGAACTGTACACCTGTCATCAACAAATTTCATAACCAAGACAATCTTGGCTAAAGCCAAAACTGATAATAGATTCTTCTTGATATCTGGCACAAATAAAGCATCTTACAAAGTGAAAGAACTACCATTAGTAGTAGTCAGAATGATCTTACCAACTCCCATGGCAGGATAAGAGGAGTTGTTGGCGCATGTGACAATATTCTCTGTAGGGGCAGGCTTGAGTGAAGTGAAGAAACTACACTGCGGGGTAATATGTTTGTTTGACGCACTATCAAAGTACCAAACATTTGAGTCTACTACAAATATACATTGTCCAAGAGAAGATGGGTCAAAACTACAAATAGTAGTAAATGCCCATTCTTCATTCTACACAAGAATAGTAGACTCTATTTTTGGTGTAGAGGCCTTTGCAACAACCATTCCGGCCTCTTTCTTCTTTGCCTCTTTAGTAGCCAATTTTAGACAGCTGTTAATGACATGATCATTTGCTTTACAATATTTGCAAAACAATCTTTGCTTTTTTGATTTCTTCTCATCTTTGTCTTCCTTCTTCAAATGTGCAGCATTTGTAGATTTCTGCTTACTAGTAGATGAGCTCCATTTACCTTTGCCCTTATGACTAGCCAAGAAAGCTTGATCTAAAACACACATAATAGACCTGTTCTGCATAGATTGATGTTTCTGTAGCAGAACAGAAACTAAATCTTCAAATGTTAAGGCATTTGGATTGCCTTTCATCATCAAATGAAGAGTAGAAGAAAAACTCTAATATGAGTCAGGAAGACCATTCAGAAGAGTCTAGACAAGTGAATTGTCAGGAAGGACTTCATTAGTAGAAATCAAATGTTCCTTCAAATCCTTGATCTTTGTTAGAAAATTATCCATAGAATGACCTTCATTCATATGCTCACTTTCCAACTGTTTTCGGAGGTAAGCAACACGAGCCTCATTCCTAACCTGGTACAATGTGGTAAGTGTATCCCAAGCATCCTTAGATGTTCTGCAAGAGTGAATGTGAAGAATAATGGCACGTTTGATAGACAATGCTATCAATGCATGTGCCTGAGCATCTCTGCCATCCCAACGAATTTGCCATATAGTAGGTGCAGTAGGAGCTGCAACACAAACAAGAATCTGCAGATATCACCATCTTCGACACCATCAGTATCAGATTCAGTACCTGTATTTGCAGGTGTAATAGGACGTTTTTCAACACCCTACACAATGTTCCACAATCCTTTTGCAACCAATACACATTTCATCATATAAGACCACAATGGGTAATTGGTACCGTCCAACTTATCCTCAAAAGCCAACATACAGAATACATCACTGCTTTCAGTCATTACCACTGACTAAAATACCTTGATGCAGAAAAATGACTATATCCGAAAAAGTTGAACAGAACTACCTTGATAAGTTCTGCTAGACCTGTAGCAAACTTTGAGATGCTTATACTGGTGAACCAAAACTTGTATATATCTTTGGCACAAAAAGATGAAATAGCCTACACAATCATTGCGATAGTGCATTCAAAGACTATGCGCTGTGATAGTGCCCTGAGTATGCTCACCAAATTTTGTGCAGTTTTGAGAATTTTAGATTGGGAAGTGAAAATGTAGCCAAGGTGCTATCAAAGGTATTGCATGTTCCTTCAATCACAAAGCATTTGGTTTCAATAGGTAAACATTATAGAGAAGTGATTGCAAGTCATCTTCAATGACAAAGGATGCTTCATTATAAACCTAAATGAAGGCAAAAAACTGGTAGTTCAAGGAAGAAGTGAAGAAAGGTTGTTTAATAATATGTTCCAAAAGTTTTTTGCATGACTAAAGAATTACTCTTTTAGATTAAGAAAAATTTTGTCTTCATGATAGTAAGTGAAACAAAGGCATAAATGTTCCAAGTACTGTCTAGCACATCCAAAAATAGAAAAATCATCCAAAAATATGCACATGAAGTTTGTTAATGCTGCATGCAAGATTAGAAGGTGCTTGGTGCATTTTGCAGTCCAAACCACATGACCATACAAGCAAAAACACTCTAATTAATAATAATTTTGCTTTGGAACTATCAACTTTTCCATATTGAATTGGTTATATATGCTGAATCCGTCAAGAAAGGAATACATTCCTCAAATAGACACTTCATCTAACATTGAGTCTAAGAATGGCAACAAAAAAGGATCAAGCACTATAGTCATATTCAATTTACAATAGTCCACACAAATATGTAATTGCTTATTTCTTTGGTACAATCACTATTGGCAAAACCCATTTAAGATATTTGATGGGAACAAAAGATCCTACCTGTAATAGGTGATCAATTTCTTCTTTCACCATATTTGCATAGTTGGGATTCATTCGATATCATTACTCAATGAGTGGGAAATCATTTGGTTTAAGTTGAATCTGATGTTGGTATAGTCGGGGATTTAAGCCGTGCATATCTTGTAATCCCATGCAAAGATTTCTAAATAATCTTGAAGTAAGGATAATAAATCTATTAAGGATGCATGTGATAAATTTGTGCAATTTTTGATAATCTGAGGATTTTTTGGAATATCAAAATTAAAAAGTTTGATTTGATCTTCTTGGAATCAGATGCTATGGTCCTCTCATGCATCTTTGATACTTGATAGTTTCCCTACTTTCTCCTATAAATAAGTATCATATCCCACTACAACTAAATTCATAATCTATCGAGTACACCAATATGCGGTGGTTTGGCTATATAAGATAAATAATACCTTGGGGATGTTTGAACTGGGTCCTTGTTGGGGGATTCTTTAGTTGAAATGGGCTTGAGTGTTTGGACAAGAAAATTGGAGAAGAAAAAGAAATACAAATTACACTGCAAGCCTCTATGTCCTGATTAGCACAAAAGATTACAATAGCTTTGTCTAGAATAAGACAAAATGTTCTTTGTGCAACCAATAGCCAAAGAAGTGCTCAAGAATTTTCTAGAAAGGGTTCTTGTCCTCATGGCCCCTTTCCAATTTTGGCCCTATGGGGGGTGGTTCAAAGGTCTCATTTATAATTCTTTACTTATATCAACTAGTACTTGCTTTATTTAATGAGTCTATGTCTTTTCTTTTCTTAAATCTCCTTTATGATGTGTGCCCTTGCATGAATCTAGGTATAGTGTAAGATTACTATTCTATTATCATTGATTTATTACCTTTTTCTTTGAGTTTCTTTGTGATCTTTTTTTGCTTGATTCTCCCTGCACATGTCCCTCCTCCTAAACTATGTCATCCCCGATAGGCTTTTGATGGTGACATGCATAAGTTTGAAATATTTTTTGTTCATTGGCATTGATCAGGGTTGCTTTGCAAATCATGAATTGTTTCCACTGTTCAAAATTGACACCATCATGTGATGCTTGTCAATGATCAACAATAAAGTGTAACTCATATGCTACTAATTTGGCATTCAATTTGGTTGACATCTTCAAAAAGATTTCTAAGTCCACTTCAAAAAATCCATTGAAGAAAGCCTCTTCAAGGGTCTATAACTACGGACTCGGAAAAAACATTAGTTGCGAGTAATAGGCCATAATGGTGGCTCGACTAGGTGTTAATGATAAATCGAAAATGAAATGGGTCCTTACTTGGTTGATGCTGATGAAATTCAAAAATGTGTATTCGGCACACTTGAAGACTTTCAAAACCGTAAGGATCATACTTAGTATTTTATTTGTAAGCTTTATAGTATGAATCATATACTCTTTGGTAGGTAACCAGTTATATGGTACCTTTCTACTATGCATCTCAAAATTCAAGCCCTGGTCTTCCTGTAGGTACTTGGCAAAATGATGGATTGACTTATCAAAGGTATGGAGCCTCTTGCCAATGCAACCATGGTGTTAGATTCTTTTGTAAAATGCATTTATGCCAGATAGGATTGGCTACATTAAATTGTTCTTTTCTATATGTAAACATGGTATCCGTGAAGTTTAGATCATGATATGGATCCTTTTGTGTGACCTTCTTTATGTACTGATGCATTTGTTCCTTCATTGTTATGTATGGTACATTAAATGGATTTATTATTTGGTCTAGGTCTTTACTTTAAATATTGGCTTCTTTGATTACTCGTACCAGTGCTTCCTCAAATTCTTGTGTCATTCAAGAAACTAGTAGTACCCACTCTTTTTTATCTAGTTCTACAATGTATGGCATCACGAACTACTTCATGTTGCGCGTGTATCAGAGAATGAACAATGGGGGAATAAGAGGACGTATCTCCATCTCCCTAGCAGCTACATTAGTATTAGGCAATAATGTTGTCCCAATGTTCATCATTTTAGTGCGTCCCTCATTTTGTAGCAGTTTCACTATGAGCTGATCTTTGTCCGCTACTTGGCTCTTTACCTCTTTTAATTTATCTTCTACCTTCATTTTACTTTCATAGATTTCTTTCTATTGCTCTGCATCCTGATTACACTACTTGACATACACCTTATGGAATTGTCCCGATTCTTCTTCAATTCATGCATGTCCTTTACATATTTTTCTTCCAACTGTGTTCGATGTAGTTTTTCAGCCTCTAATTATGATGCATATTCTTCTAGTTGCTTCTTTAAACTTTGAATTTCTTCATCATGTGTCCTTCGATTGGTTACTTTAGTGGTGATAATGTCATCAAGGTTTTGTTCCAGCTTCTAAGCAAATATGCTTCTTCCATGGAAACTTTTATCTATGATTCTATTAATTAGGCTCTGTTAGTCATGCATACTTTTTCTGCTTCAATATGAGAATATTTATGTTGGAGATCCATATTCTCTCTCTTTGTCTCTTCAGCTTCTTGACTTTGCTTTTACCTTTGATTTCCAGGTGGCATTTTCAACCATTAATGTATCTATCTTGGTCATGGCTCCTACTAGATCTCCCTTTGCTTTCTCCAATGGACCTTGGGCCTTCATGAGTTACTCTAATAAATTCTCGCTTAATGTTTTAAATTGATGTTTTTCAACATACTCTCTATTTGCCTCCATCAAATCTTGTTGTGTGTCCATGGCGCTTTGGATCATATTTTTTACCATTAATTTCATTTGGGTAACATCCATGATGTATTTGGTGTTACTGGTGTTTCATCAAGTTTGACTTGCTTCCCTTGGACTGTGTAAAAGGTCTCATTGAATGGTCGACAAATCTAAAGATGAACATTAGGCTGATTCTTAGGTTGCTTAGGAGTTACCTTTGAGTTGCTGCCCACTACATGTACATCCATATTGGAGGGTTGTGCCATGACCCTAATCAGTATGATTGGTCTTGTGTTAGCATCTAGCCGTGGTGATTCTTCTTTGACATAGAACTTCTCTTTTCCAATGTCTAAGGACAAAATTTCTTTAATTTGAAACTTGGTGGTTGTGTTGACATGAACGTGAAATCCATACAAGGTCATTGTGTGCAGAGTACCTATTCCTCTTCATACTCTTTTTCCTACTCTTGATGTTGACTTGCAACTTCTTGATGTTTATTTGACTTGTCCCACTTCCCATCATCATTCACATCAGTATTCATGTCAACATTTAATATAGATTAGACTTGTTCATTTTGAGAACCTAAATAGGAACTTGAATATTCCAATCCTAGATCTTTATAATGTTCCATTCTTGAAAGTCTTTTGCTTTCCCTTTTGCTTATTTGTTGATAGTGGTGGCCTTGAATGTTTAAAATAACTTGGCCTTCAGTAAAAACATGAGTTACTCTTAAAGCTTCTTCCCATTCTTCCTCTGTTATTGGAGGTGGTTGATCCAAAGTAGATGTTGGAACTATGTGAGTTCTCTTGGAAGATGGTGTGGTTGCCACCTCATTAGAGTATCTAGCTCTCTTAGATCCTCTCATTCTAGGAATGGAGGTTGTGCCTGCTTCATCCATAGAGCTCACAATCTTTTTCTTCTTTGGGAGTGTTGTTGATTTAACATATTTGGTGATTTTGAATGTTGTGGGCATTCATCAAAAGCATTCATTGATCTTCAAGCCATGATATATCAAAATTTCCAATGCAATACTTCCATTCAAAAACTTCTTTTATGCCCCACTACTTCTTTACGTCAAACAACCTTTCTTGTACATATGGAGTCAGATTGATTTGATTCCCTACTTGTTTCATTGCATGTGACAAGATTTGGATCACAATCTTCTGATGGGCCTTGCATCGATGCATGTTAGGAAAACAAAAGTACTCATGCACCAATCATACTTCTTCTTCTATGTCCAAGCAATTGAAATCCATTTTTTTTTTCTTTGCTTCATGGCTTTCATATTTCAAATCTACCACACTGTCTTCAACTCATGTGAATGCATTTTTATGAGTTCATGAGTGAACCTGATTGTTCATAGTCTTCCTTTTAAATATGTGACTTGTGCTTCTAGTATTGATATATAGTCATTTGTTGTGTGCAAGGTGTTCATGACTTGTGTGCACCTCTCAAAGTCTAGCTTATAAATGGGAAGTTTCAAGTATGCTTCGATCCTTGCTTTGGTCCATGTCTCAATGGTTCTTGGAATATTGTGGATTATGTGGAAGTCTTGACTCATCACTGGAAACTGATGGACTCCATCCATTATACGTACTATAATCAAGAATAGTTGATCACCAGCAAGTTGATCATCCTTGAACCAATGTCCTCTTTCTTTGACTATGCACTCCAATGGAAATTCGTCTACTTGCGGCATTTCTTTTGTATCATCAAAAGCCGTCTTCATTCAAACCATCAAGCCTTGATTAACATGAGAGAGTATGAAAGATCTAATGAGTTTTATAGTGCTCATGAACAATCCTTCCTTCAAGTGATTCTGCTCTTACATCAATTTGATGATTGCCTTGCATCAATTTGATCATTGCCTTGTTATCCCTAATGTTGGAATATCATTTTTTTTATTTTTGATTTTTTTTTCAATGACAAAGAAAACAAATGGATTAGTAATAGCCAAAGAAAAAAATAAATCATGGTTAGAAGAGGTCCCAAACTTGTAAAGTACAAGTGAAGATCTAAACCCCTTTTGGAGGAAATGTGCACCACTAAAAAATTTGAGAGAAGCCATGTGCGGAATGCAAGGCCTTATAGTGTGCCCCTATTGTGCATAATCTAGATGCATTCAACTCTGCATGTGTGCGAAATGACACCAATCCTTAAGTTGTTTATTTGATCGAGTTCTTTTATGTCTCCACAATTGAGATGTCTGGTAGCTCGATGTTGATCTTCCTTTGGTTTAACTTGTCTTGGCTCTTGGGATAATTCCTTTACCTTGATCCTCTATGTACATATGTTCTAATTGTGTGGCTTCATTTGCTTTCATGACTTTGGAAATCTTTGCTTGTCATAAGTGCATCAAATAGTCTTTGGTTGAGGCACTATCTCTTTTTCCAATGTTTGTATAACTCCCTTTGCTGCCTTCAAGGTTTTCTTTGGAATACAAGCTTGTTGATGATGTCTTTGGGCTTCAATGATCTGCTTTGGTATCCAAACTTGAATAGTCTTTGAGTTGATCGATCTTGATTTTCTTTGCTCTAAGACTTATTTTCTTTAGGGTTTTGCAATTGTAGCTATATCTGAGTGGATTGATACTCCATAAGTTGGTCTTTGTGGATCCATATTTGCCTGATTCCATTGGTTTTTGGTTGTTTGGTCCTTCTTGATGTTTTTCTTTTCATCAATTCTCTACTTTCCTCGCAAGAAATGATATCCTCAATAGAGCTCTCTAAAATATTCTCTTGCGGAGGGGGCATAGGTTGTTCAATGATAGTAAAACAAGGGTTCTGGTTAACACACAAGATAGGTTGAAGAATGGATTCATTGCATTGAGGTTCTTCTTTACGATGTAGGTCATGTACACTTAAAGTTGACACATTAGGGTTTTCTACTTTGGTTGCATTTAGAGGTTTTTTGTCTATGAGGCTAA
Organism: Ceratopteris richardii; assembly: GCA_020310875.1. Lineage (NCBI taxonomy): Eukaryota > Viridiplantae > Streptophyta > Polypodiopsida > Polypodiales > Pteridaceae > Ceratopteris > Ceratopteris richardii. The sequence goes on along the minus strand of CM035440.1, from coordinate 109,894,032 downwards.
ATATTTCTGTATGCCCTAATTTGGCCACTATGTACCCCTCCGCGAGATCAAAGTAACCTCAAATTCATACATCCAATCTTGTCCTAGGATAAGCTCTTCTAACAGGTGAGAGTATTTACAAACCAAGAGTTTCCATTGCATTGTGTTATTCCCTAGGTGTAAGGATAGGGTTATCTCTCCTAAGCACTTGATATGATTACCTCCAATTCCAAACATATATGCTTCTGTGGGAGTGATCGAAATCTTTAGTTTTTCAACTAAGGAGGCATGAACATTGCTTAGAGCTACTCCTGTGTCAATTAAAGAATCGGTTAGGTGATACTCTTGATTTTCAATCCCCAGGTTTAAGTAAGGTTGTCTTGGCACATTACCAACTTTCTTGATGTTTGTGCCATGATAATTTGCTATGAGAATGGGTTCTTCAACGCTTAGGTATCTCTTGTCTTGTTCTTTAATCCATTACTTTTGTTTCCTAATTCTTTCTAGGGCTTTTCGTCTAACTTCTTCTCAAATTCTATAATTTTCCTTCTCATGGTTTTGGGCTCCTACTAGTCTTGTTAACATTTTTTCTGTTATTAGCTCCATATACTTTTTTACTCGCTATCTACTAATGTAGTTTGGCAATATATCTTGCCATCCAATGTGGCTAAGTTGATAGCTCCACTAGAGGAAATACAATTAATGATTAAGGGACCATACCCTCATTGTTGGAGTTTTTTTGCATGTTGCTTTAAGGTGTAGACCAGTGCTAAGTCTCCAACTCTAAGACCTTTGGATTTTATGTGAGCATCATAGTATGTTTTTTGCCTTCTCTTAGTAGCATAGATACCTGCTACTACCCGTCGCCTAGTTTCATGCAACTTTTCAATTTGATCAAATTGATTAGACAGTTCATGTCCTATCCATTCATAGTTTCTATAATCTCGAAACGTAGGAATTAAGAAATCAATTGGTAGCATTGCATTTTTTCCATAGACTAGGTTGAATGGCATAGTTCCAATAGTTGCCTTGCAAGATACTAAGAAAGCCCAAATTGCATGGTGCAATTGTTTATCCCAATCGGATCTACCATTGTTGACTATCTTTCGTTAGAATCATGCAAAATACCTTATTTGAACTTTCAGTTTTTCCATTGGATTGTGGGTGATAGGGGGCTGATGTTTTATGAATCACAAAGAAATTTTTTATAAGTGACTTAAATGACTTCATTGATGAAATGTGTAGCTCAATCACTAACTATCTCGATAGGTAGTCCAAACCTTGTGAAACTATTTTAAGATAATACTTTTGTTGTTCTTTGGGCATCATTTTTCTTAGTGTCTTTGGCTTCTACCCACTTAGTTAAGTACATGCTTGCTACTATGATGTATTCCGCATGAGAACCTCTTACAGGGGGGGCTCGTCAGTCCAATAAAGTGAATTCTCCTTGCACTAACCATAGGTCTCAAAAACATGTGGTATCTTCTAATTGGATAATTGGTTTGTTGACATATGTCACAAATTCTTACATATGTTTTTTCATGCATATGCAGTGTTGGTCGTCGTAATCCTGCAAAAAAGATCATCTTTATTGTTGAAAAGGAATTATTGGAGTATTAATTTATTAATGTATTAATGTGTTTTGGTGTTTTGATATAGCAGTTGAAGGTTTGTGAGGGCATGAAAGACATGAAAGGGCGGACATCAATAATCCAATTTATAATTTATATAGTTTGTAAATAAACCCGCGTAGAAGGTTCTATTGTTAGAAAGAGTTAGAAAAGTAGTGGTTAGAATAAGGGTCATTGTAGACCATAATTTTTGATATTGAAAGCAAATGCTTTCTACAAAAGTTACCAACTTTTAGTTTCATGCATGCTTTTTGAATCCGCTCTCATGTAAATACTATTTCAACATAATAAAAAATTCCTATAAATACATGCACTCTATGGACTGTCGAAATAGAGTGAATGGGGGGAGATTACACCCAATACTATGTTCTATCTCGTCTCCTAGCATGTCTAATTTTCTATGTGTTTTTTGCATCTATAACCCCTGTGTGTGCGTGAGATAAGATCTTGACAAGAGTGGTATCAGAGCCTTGCACGCATTACTATGGAGGGGTTTGTTTCAGTTCATTTTGGTGATTGATCTCTGTTCCGCTATTCTCTATTCACAATTTGATTTGGATTCCGATTCCCATTTTGGTTTTGGTTTCAGTTTTTGTTTTCATTTTCATTTTTGATTTCCAGTTCTGATTTTGATTTTTGTTTCCATTTTCGTTTCCAGTTCTTGTTCCTGTTCCTATTCCTATTCCTATTCTTGTTCCAGTTTCAGTTTCAGTTTCAGTTTCTGTTCCAGTTCTAGAACCAAAACCAAGGCGTCGATTAAGGCATAGATTTTAAGTCATAACTAAAGCATTACTTTGGCATCTTTGGCACCCAAGGCTTCCTTGGTGACTGTTGGCAGCCATTGGCTACACACGAACCAATTTTAATTTATGAGTGGCAATAAGGAGTTCTATATTCACAAATGTGGGAGGATTTGAACCCACAACCTCATTCACACAAGGGAAGTGCTTTACCACTACACTTTCTCTTTCTGTTGTCAACTATGGTTCTCTCCTCTTATATTTAACACAACTTGCATCTCTCTCTTACTTTTTCAAGTAGGATTGGGGAAGGTGGCACGACATGACGCGACACGGCACGTCTCAAGGTACATCTTGATAGAGCACATCAGGGTACATCCAGGCAGGGTACATCCTATTAGGGTACATCACGCTAGGGTACATCCTTCTAGGGTACATCCTGCTAGGGTACATTTCCCTAGGGTACATCCCGAGAGGGAAGCATTAGATTGAGGATCTAAGATACTTGCATGGGTGAGAATTAGGTTCAAGAGATCGAGGTTGAGAGCAAGGAAAGTCCATAGCAAGAGGGTTTTGTTCTATTCATACTCATGGACCCTACTAACACCATGGAAGATTTTGGTAATATATGTTATTTTATTGACTTATTTAAAGACTATGTCAACCCTCATAGATAATCTTAATAATTTAACGACTCCATGAACATTTCCATGCATGTGTTATTACATGGAACATGCTTATTTTTGTTCAATATTGGAACATGCAATTGGCCATCCATGTTTAGTTTTATTTTATCAACTGAGGTCAGTTGCTTTTTCAACTGAGGGGCATGTTATGAATTCTGGAATATGTTGAACAAGGAATTGTTGGAGTGTTAATTTATTAATGTATTAATGTGTTTTGGTGTTTTGATATAGAAGCTAAAGGTTCGTGAGGGCGTGAAAGGCATGAAAGGGCGGACATCAATAATCCGATTTATAATTTATATAGTTTGTGCATAAACCCACGTAGAAGGTTCTATTGTTAGAAAGATTTAGAAAAGAAATGGTTAGAATAAGGGTCATTGTAGATTTCAATTTCTGATATTGAAAGCAAAGGCTTTCTACAAAAGCTACCAAATTTTAGTTTCACGCATGCTTTTTGAAGGTGCTCTCATGTAACCACTATTTTGACATAATAAAAAATTCCTATAAATACATGCACTCTGTGGACTGTGGAAACAAAGTGAATGGGGGGAGATTGCACCCAATACTATGTTCTATCTCATCTCTTGGTGTCTAATTTTTTATGTGTTTTTTGCATCTGTAACCCTTATGTGTGCGTGAGATAAGATCCTAACAACATTTATAGTCTTGTTAGCTGAGAAATGACCTTTGGCTACTCAAGCATGAGTCATTTCCAATACAAGAAGGTATTCTCCTTTGTGAATGCACATTCATAGTTGATTATCCTTTCCTTGTTTCAAAAGTTATCCTTCCATGATCACATAATCGTTACTTTGCTCTTCGAGAGCTTTCTTTAGCTCGATTAGCACCTTTTGGGTATGTATGTGACTTCAAGAACTTGACCAATGGATTGCTCCACTCAAATGCTATTGTCAGATAGCACAAGGAAGAATGTTCATAAGGTGTAGAGGATTTGCCCATATTACAACTAGTCACATATTTGTGTACATCATGTTGCATTTCTAGCCAATACACTCCTAACCTTTTCAATTCTTAAGTAGTTCTGTTGACACCTTTATGTGTTTTGAATTATTTTCATGATCTCGGTGAATTAAATTGGTCCTCTCCTCATCCACCCAACCCACCATAACTCCATTTTTTATTGTACTTTGAGAAATGGAGTATCCAACTTCCCAAGACTATAGTCCAAAGCTCTATTCATTAGTGCAATACTTATTCTTTCCAGATTGATGTTTTTTAATTTCAACTTCATCAAGTTTTATTACAAATTTCAAAAGGCCAGAACATTCATGTTCTTTTATATTATAGAACTGAACCACGTATGTCTGAAGTTCGATTATATCTATCCATATATTGTTAAATGCATTGTAAGTGAAGTGTAACGTTTGTTTTCCTACCTCATAAGGCATGTTACCATGTTTATAGTCACCAAATATAGATGTGATACTCTTATTCAAGTAGAGCCGATACTTTCCTACATGATGAGGTCTAGGAAATCCAAAGCGTTTTACTTTATTAAATTTAAGAAATTCACACCAAACTTTTGAAATTGCTATGTAACCTTTTCTACTTATTCCAACTCAATCACAAACCTCCTGAATTTGAGATGGTTCTAGCAACAAATTCATTTCTTTCATGAGCTAAAATAAATCGTTTCAAGCATACATTTTCATTCAATTTCAATAGTTTCAAAACTTCATTATGACTCATAATTTCATTACAAAAATGAACGCGCTCAAAACTGCTCAGCATGTTTAAACCTAGCACACTTGTTACAGATCTCTTACAATTTTCATTCTCTTTTTCTCCTGGCCTAATTTTTTAGTCAAATCTAAAAATGGTTTTACCCATTTAGACCGCATTCTCAATCCTATAAGAGTTTCTTTCATTTGTTTGAAAGTAACTAATTGAGAAGACAAATTCGACAACTTTTTTTCTAGATCCCCTTGATGTAAGTCTCTCTGATGTAGTACATTTTGTAGATAGTTTATGTATTGCAAACAGTTCTTTGACATCTCACAGAGCTTTGAACAATAGCCACGTAAACCGTCATCACCATCTCTTATAAATCTAATCAGATCATGATGATTATGAAAAGGTGGATACCTTCCAGTTTGTGGATCAATTGGATAAACAGCTCCATCTGCCCATATGTTTTTTGTCTTCTTTGTGCAATCCATTAACTTCACAAGGTTGAAGAGGTCTTCGGAATACCTTTCTTGTTGTTGCATACTCTTGACTAATTGCAATGTTGATATGGAACTTATCATGCAGACTTCGGTTGGATGAAAGGTCAGTGAGAGTGTTTGGATTGAGGTTCTCCATGGAAAAATTGTTCAGATTCACGAGGAAAAGAGAACGTTTGCTATGGAGAGGAGAGTAAAAAAGTGTAGAACATCCTAAACACACATTATATAAGTGGAAGAAGGAGGGTAACTTGAAATTTGGTGAATGCTCGACGAGCACAAACTTTGAGGCACATCACTTTTCATGATTATCACACAAACTTTCTCTCTCTTACAAAACTAATATATTTTCATAAGATACATTTTAAATGCACGTACATGGAATTTTTTAAAATGATTTGAAAACATTAATCTATATTAAACAAAATAATTGAAATCCTTACGCGACCCCTTTTTTGCAGTTTTTTTCCCTAATGTATAGTCTATTTGATGGATGGCAGCAAGCAAATAGTCAGGTGGATTTGTGGCACAACAGGATTGGCCACATAAACCTTCAAAAGCTGAAGGATATACAAAGGAGAGGAGTGGTAAATGGTCTTCCAAATTTCCACTCTCAAAGTATGCAACACTTGTCTGAAGCGTGTCTATTTGAAAAGTAAGCAAGACTTCCATTCAAGAAGAGTACACAAAGGAGCAGATTTCCATTGGACCTCATTCACACCAATGTATGTGGACTGATCAAAGCCCCCATAGAGAGGCAATCGATACTTTTTTATCTTCATTGATGATCACACCAAAATGACATGGTTGTATTGTGTGAATTCAAAAGCTTAGGTTTTTAGTCACTTTAAATTTTTCAAAGCACTTGTTGAAAAGGAAATGGGAAGATACATAAAGATCCTTAGATTTGATGGAGGGGGAGAATATTTTTCCAAAGATTTTTTGGAATTTTTAAGTCATAATGGCATCAAAAAACAATATACATGCAGGTATACTCCTTAGCAAAATGGGATTCCAGAGAGGAAAAATAGACACATAGCTAAAGTGGCAAGGTCGATGCTCAACAAAATGAATGTACCCGATTGCTATTGGATAGACGTAGCAAGTAAAGCCATCTACATCATGAATAAATGCCCCACTTCATGTGTACATGCTTTAAGTCCATATGAATCATGATACGGTAAGAAAATAGATCTGTCTCACCTCAAGATTTTTGGTTGTGTACGTTATGTGCATGTGCCTTATGAATTGAGGCATAAACTTGAAGAAAAAGCTGAAGGGTGCATTTTTATTGGGTATTCAAGTGAGCAAAAGGGTTTTAGATGCTATGATCCTAAAAGTGAAGAGCTTAAGGTATCTAGGGATGCTATTTTTGTTGAACTACTACCATGGTATGGTGTGAAAGATTCATTGCAAGTTGAAGACACACATGATGCCAAGATGAGACATGTAGAAGAACAAGGAATTTCTTGTCCTTCAACTTCAATAACAACTTTAGAGGGTAGCCACAAATCTCCATGGAAAGGGAGATTGGGAAACAAGCCTACTACAAGTGAAGAAAGTTCTACAAGAAGCAAAGGCATGGAGGAAAAGGATGATGGGTGCAAACCTATGGCAGACATGGATAGCAGCAGTGAAGGAGAGTTTGAAAAAATGTAAACTCTAGGTGTACAGAAATCAAAAGAAAGAAGCAAAAGGTTCGTTCAAGCCCTCAAGAGAGAAGAAGCTCAACAATAGAAAGTTATCTGGTTCATGACTCTTTCAATGCTGAACACTATGCATATGTGAGTCAAGTGGTTGCATGTGAAGAGCCTAATTGTTTTGAGGATGCAAGCAAGTATGAAGAATGGAACCAAGCCATGAATGAAGACGTAAAAGCACTCGAGGAGAACCACACTTGGTCATCGATGCCTAAAACTAAGGACATGAAGTTTATCAGCAACAAATGGGTATACAAGGTGAAGAGAAACTTAGATGGTAGCATATCTAGGTATAAAGCAAGGCTTGTTGCCAAGGGTTTTGCACAAACCTACGGCATTGACTATGAGGAGAATTTTAGCCTTGTAGCAACGATGATTGCAGTAAGAACTCTCGTTGCAATTGTAGCCTCAAAGAGTTGGAGGATCCACCAACTAGATATGAAGAATGATTTTTTAAACGATGACCTAGAGGAGACTATTTTCATGGAGAGCCCAAAGGTTTTTGAGGTATCCACATCATGTGTGTAGGTTAAGGAAGCATCTTTGTGGTTTGAAACAAGCACCAAGAGCATGGAATCAAAGGTTAGAGGAATAAATAGCCAAATGTGGCTACAAACAAAGTGATGCCGACTCGTCATTGTACATGATGAAGAAAGGTGATCAGATTGTGTACATCTGCATATATGTTGATGATCTTATTCTTATAGGGAATGATGAAGCAAGCATTAGAGAATCAAGAAGAAGCTTGGAGAAGAATTCAAGATCTCAGACCTTGGAGAATTGAAGTACTTCTTAGGCATAGAAGTAATCTACAAGGAAGAAGCTATATACCTCATGCAAAGAAAGTACATTCTTGAAGTACTAACAAAGTATGGAATGTGTAATTGCAATCCAATTGCAAACCCATTAGAAGTGAATGTAAATTTGAGTGTACATGAGGGAGAATATGTTGAGGATGTTACCTTGTACAGATCCATTGTAGGATCTTTAAACTATGCAACTCTTACTAGGCCAGACATCAAACATGTAGTATGAGTTCTTTCAGAGTTTATGCAAACTCCCAAAGTTCAAAATTTAATGGCAACCAACAGAGTTCTTAGATACCTAAAGGGAAGTATAAATGAAGGTTTATTATATTCTTATGTTGAAGATTTGCACGTGAAACCCTAGTGTGATGTAGATTGGGCAGGTTCAAAGGATGATAGGACAAGTACAAGTGGCTATGTGATTATGATTGGAAACAATACTATCTCATCGAGCTCCAAGAAGCAACCAAAAATAACCCTATCTTCTACCAAATCTGAATATAGAGCCTTAGCCCTCGTCACATGTGAGCTTATGTGGCCGAAGAAGCTTTTTAAAGGCTTGAACTTGCAAGTGAAACAAATTCCAATCATGTGTGACAACATGTACAATGTACACCTAGCTTTGAACATGCTAGGTCCAAGCATATTAAAGTACACTACCACTTCATCAACGAAAATGTGATTGCAAAGGTGGTCAAGGTGGAGCATGTGAGTACCAAAGATGAATTATAGATATGTGTACAAAAGGATTGGAAGGAACAAGGCTATTGAAATTCAAGAGAAGTATCACCAAAATTTATTCCGATGGTTACCAAAATTTATTAACAATACTATCTCATCGAGCTCCAAGAAGCAACCAAAAATAACCCTATCTTCTACCAAATCTGAATATAGAGCCTTAGCCCTCGTCACATGTGAGCTTATGTGGCCGAAGAAGCTTTTTAAAGGCTTGAACTTGCAAGTGAAACAAATTCCAATCATGTGTGACAACATGTACAATGTACACCTAGCTTTGAACATGCTAGGTCCAAGCATATTAAAGTACACTACCACTTCATCAACGAAAATGTGATTGCAAAGGTGGTCAAGGTGGAGCATGTGAGTACCAAAGATGAATTATAGATATGTTTACAAAAGGATTGGAAGGAACAAGGCTATTGAAATTCAAGAGAAGTATCACCAAAATTTATTCCGATGGTTACCAAAATTTATTCTGGTGGTCACCAAGATTTATTTCGGTGGTCACCATAAATTATTCCCGTGAAGGTGTTCTGGATATTTGCCTAAATTATAGCTAAAGTCTCAAAGGTGTGGATGACAAGTGGGACTATTATTTAGAGGCTTCATATAATGAGTTTCAGCTATCAAGAAGCCTCAAACACTTTCCCAAATCATAGCTTAATAAAAATGTTAAAGAGGTTAATTGAGAGATTCTTCCAAAATTGTAGGAGCACTTTTTGACAGCCTATATATGTATGAATCCAAGTCATGAAACTTGACCATGACCTCTAATCTCTTCCTAAAGTTGGTATAGAGTGTAAGGAAGTTGCTACATCTACCCCCTATCTTAGTTAGTCATTTTGTTAGCAGTTTCTTCTCTGTAGTTAGCCATTGCTCACTACCTCTATGACGAGTGAGCTAGTTTTTAGCACTATTTTGTTTTGGTTGTAACTCCTTCTTTCCATATCCATTTCAAGTGATTTTACTTTTGTTTGGTTGCTCATATATTCTATTGAAGGTGGTGTATTTCAAGTGATCTCTTAATGAGGTTGTAAACAGTGAAGGTGTATCTTTGCACATAGGCAAACATTAGTACTTATAGCTATTATAACTTGCAGAGGTTTGTTCCTTCATGTCCACTTTGCTAAACCAAATAAAAACACAATAACAAACACTCAATTGGGAGGTGAGATGATGAACAAGCCACCCTTTCCTCTAAGACCTCCACAATGAAGAGGACCATGCATATGTCCAGTTGTTTAGGTTATTCCTCAATCACCCGATGTGGGTTAAAATTGAGACCTTATCAAGTAGAAAAATGCCTAAGAAATCACTATGATAGATCTAGAGATCCTTATGATCACATGGCTGAATTTAAATAAGTGCTATGCATTGAGCAAATATATTATTTTTTTATTCAATACCAGTCTTTTGGACTCACAATATTGGGAACAAATTTGATGTGGTTCCAACCCTTGGACCCTAATAGCTTTGCTAACATTGAAAAATTCTTTAGTGAGTTCACTAAGAGAGGGGTAAAGAATAATACCTCTTCTCTGATAGATAGATTTAAACAAGCAAGCAATGAGTCGGTAAGACTTGCAGCTAGAAGATTAAGCAATATGTGGACCGATGTCCAACCATAAAAATACCAACCCAACCAAAGATTATTTCACTATTTTTGGATGGCTTAACCAATGGGAATTTGAGAACTTTGGTAAAGGTGAAATGCCTAGACACATTGGATGAATGTCTCGGGGAGTGTGTAGACTTAGAAGACAAATTAGGAGATGACCTGAAGACCCCGCAGACTTCAACCAAGTCTAATGACACTTCTAGTAGTGTATCTTTCCAATCTAAGAATGTGAAAAAACTACCATAATTAGTTGCCAAGAAGTTGGGAGTTCAAAACCAATAGGGAGCAAAACCCTATTAGGCTCAACCCATGAGATTGCCAATATTAAGAAGATGTGTACATTGCAGAGAGGATCATCCATCTCATGCTTGTGTAATAGGAGGACCTGCTCAAGTTCCATCTAAGAATCATAGAACACTTAAGTTGTTATTCTTACATACAGACATTCCAAATGTTATCCAAAGGCATCACTTAGGAGAATTGTTGAATGTGGACAACTACGGAAGCTTTGAAATTGACTGGCATTTGAGTGGAGACTTAAAGACTCTTAAATGCATGTTTGGTATAAGTGGGGGTGCAAATTGTAAATACCCTTGTTTGTACTTCATGCAAAGTCCAGGTACAAGAAGATGGATTGCTAGAGTTGAGGTCGAGGAAGCTCTTTCCTTACAAAATGTTAATCTATATAATTACTCATCTTCTGCCATGATTTTGGATCCCAATTCAATAGAATTGATTAATGTACACATATGTATGTTGCATGTAGAGTTAAAGATCATTGATAAATTGGTCCGTCTTCACTTGGATTATGCATATTCCATCAAGCCTACAACTCTTGCAAATGAATGCATAAAAAAGTGTGAATCTCTACTTTCAAAAATGGGATTTCATGGTGGTGATGTTCATCTAAGAAAAGATCCAAAGCTTTCATAAAATACAGGTGATGTATTACAAGATGTGTCAATGGGAGGTGCAAAAGCAAGAAGATTCTTTAGCAACACCGACGGAAAACAACTAAATGCAATGTGGAGTCATTGGAAAAAATTTTGCGAGTTTACGACAAATGTAAAAAGCAATCTAGAAATAGAAAAAGAAAAGAATTGAGGTTTGGGTCGGACTAGATAAATTTTTGAAGATCATGAGTCGACAAGTTACATCTGATACCTATGTGATTGAATTCAGAAGTGCTATCACAGAGCTTATAGAAACCATCACATATGCATGGAGTGTCAAAGACATAACTTACTACTTGGTGATTTTCAAAGAAATTTACTCCACCAATATACTTGGTGTGTTTTGATATTTAGCTTTATGTTTTTAGAACATATTCTTCTTCTGCATGGTCCATTCTTTGCAAAAAAAGGAAATGCTTGCCACTTGGTACACCCAAGGCATGGAAAAACCTCATTATCAAGCAAGAACACACTTCTTCAGATGCACAAGAAAAGGAGGAGGAGTCACAAAAAGTAATGCTTTCAAAGAGATTTTTTATTGGTTCTTTAGAAGACAATTACAAAGAAGCACATGCCAGATATCATCATCAGATAATCTATATAGATCATGTCAATGAGGACTATCACCAGATGTCTTCTAGAACATAGATTTACAAAAAAGAATGAGATTTCATTCCAATTTGAAGCCATCATATTTAGAATATCTTTAACAATTCTTTTGACAAAAAATACATATGGATGTATATACAATGTCTGAAAGTCATGAATTTTTGAAATGAAATATTTATTCTTCTTTCAATCTTTTGAATGAGCTTGACTCTTGCAAATCTCCTCTATATCTAAGGAACTCCTTTCTCGAGTAGCCAACAATGCTTTATACATCTGACACCTCTGCAGCCATTGCATAGCTTGAATAACAAAGGAAATATCTAGCTCTAGAAGCATTGAGCCCTGGGGCATGGCCAAAAATCTTGAATGTTGCAGTTCTCTCAAGAAGCAAAATCCTATATGCATTTAATGGTAGTGAGGAAAAGCCCATGAGCTTTGAAAGAGTCTTTAGAGAGAATAATGCAAAATTAGGGTCCTCACTATATTGCTTATGTACAACACATAATAAATCTAGATTTAACTTTGGAAGATAGCGAATGATTGAAAGCATATCCAGTTTTGCTTTTCCTTTACTCTCTATAGCTTTTCTTATGCCCTTGCCCCTGCCAAGATAATTGTCCTCATCCAATATAGATAACTGTGGAAGTAATGAGAAAGCAAGATCAGAGAAAGCATCGAGACAAAAATGGACATATATGAAATGAGTAAAGAAGACGACCAATTCAAGCAATTAGGATCATTAGGAAATTGTGGATGGGCCTAATCACTTGAATCGATCGTAACTGAGAATCATTATAAAAAATACCATCGCTTGCCATAATTTATAAGTTATCTGAGATAAAGTCCTTAAATAAATTGCAAATGAAGATAATCACGCATCAATAAAGAAAATTAAATCAGAAACATAGAAATCCAAGAGACAACAATTCAAGCGAATAGGCTCATCCAAAATTCTCAGATGGGCCTAATCACCTGAATCAGTCGTGTCTTCTAAATGATGGAAAATAGATGTTATTTGGCTTCTTTACATAAGGGATGGCTAGAATAGCCATAAAAAGGAACAAATCTAGACATGACCAATTCAAGCAAATAGGCTCATTAGAAACATAAGACTAATCGCTTGAATTGGTCATGTCTTCTAAATGATAGCAAATAGATGTTATTTGGCTTTGTTACATAAGGGAAAGCTAGAAAAGCCATAAAAAGGAACAAATCTAGACACGACCAATTCAAGCAAATAGGCTCATTACAAATTCTTCGATGGGCCTAATCACTTGAATTGGTTGTCTCTTAGAATTTGCATGTCTCGTACCTTGACCTCATCTTCCTCGCGGATGAGTTCTTTCTCGTCAATCCTTATTGTTCCTTTGTCCTCACCTACCTCCACAAACAAGTATACTCTTCCAAATGATTAAATCCCCAAATCTTTTTGTCGTTGGTCAAAATCCTCATCTGCAAGGGTTGGCTTCTTTGAGAGCACTCTTTGATAGCATGTTGTGAGAGCTTTGGAGGAGTCTTTGAGCTTTTTATTTGACAAGCATAAGTCCAACTTTAGAAATTCCTCTTTAATTTCATCCTTCTCATTTATAAACCTCCTTGCAACTTCTTCTAATTCAACTATAGCAGGAAGGCAGTAGTCTTGTCTTATGTTGAAGAGCTCTTGAATGCAATACAGAGGAACAAAATCCTTCACAGAGATAAAGTAATATGGGAGATTCGGAAGAAGGAGTGATTTCTTTGAGATTTTCACATCTTCTTCTAGTTCTCTTATGGTAGTCTCTACTCTGAAAGAAGCAACATCAAAGTTCCTTACCTCTTCTTCTTCTGCTTCAAGGTTAATCTCTTCAACAATCTCTTTGACTTCACTTTCTAAATATTTCTCAAGAGAAACTTCTAGGGATTACTTTTTTCTTCATCATCTTCCTTTCCTTCAATTTTCCCAATTGAGGTGTGATCAATTCAGATCAAAACCCTATACTCAAGGGCACTAAACAACAATTGTTTTGGTATTATGGGAAAATTTCTATCCTCCCTGGCAAGGGGGAAATCTTCTTGCATTTTCTAGTGATTTTGGCGCTATCCAAAGGATCCTTTACCAAAAATCATTGGGCGGATATAAGTTTTCCTAGATGTGATAACTTCTTGAACATCTACTATCCTAATGAAGGTCTCCCATTCATCCAAAAGAAACTCCTTACTTTTCTCCACAAGTGCTTCAAAATCAAAGGTGGAATTGAAGATCTTCATTGCATTTAGAAAATGATTCACCCTAAATCCCTCTTGAACCATACAATCTAGCAGTTTTTCAGCTGGAGAAATACTAATAATTACATCCTTCTCTTCCATCTCAAAGGGCGACGGATGCAAGCAAATAGGCATAGTCAAAGAGAGTCAAACAAGCGTGATTGCTTGAATTGGTCGCCTATAGAACTTGAGGTCAGAGTGCTTGGCTATGAAGACATAAATTAGATGAAGGTTGAAAATATGAAATGAGCAAGGGAAGTGGTATTTATAGGGGAGGAGAGAAAGAAACGGTCATATGACATGGACCAATGAAGTGTGCCACGTGGCAAATTTGAATTTGAAATTTCAACGGTCAAATGATGTGGACCACGTAAATGTTGACATGTGGAAATTTACATTGGGAATCCCAACAACTCGATCAGTTGGACCAATCAAACATTGCCGCATGGCATGTATGGTCAACTCGACATGAGACCTATTTAAGCTCCTACCTTCATTTTTGCCATTTTTTTGTGACATACCTGCTCTCCCGGCCTCCACCAATTTTAATGCTCCAATCCTCTTCTATGAATATCACTTAGTCCTCTTCTCCTTGAGCTTGCTTGGTGTGCAAGGTATTATCCATGAGCTTGATATCTTCTAGAGATGACCGATTCAAGCGATTAGTGAAATTGGAGATTTTTGGATTGACCTATTCGCTTGAATCAGTCATGTATAATAAAAAATCATGTTTTATGGAAGACGACCGATTCAAGCGATTAGTCGAATCGGAGATTATTTGACTTGCCCAATCGCTTGAATTGGTCGTCGCTAGTTCAAATGATTTTTGAGATTATTTATTGGGATCTCATTTTTTTCACTTGCTATTGGGATAACTGATCCAAGCGATTAAGGGAATCAGAGAATTTCAAATTGATGTATTCACTTGAATCGGTCATGTCTAGTCATTTCCATTCTAAGGTAGGAACACCTATAAAGACTTCATGGAATACATGAAAAGAAAGCGGAGACCTTGATTTGTTTGATACAATTGATTCAAGAAATTAGAGGAATCGAAGATTTTTGGATGGCCCTAATCACTTGAAGTGTTCGTGTGATGGTTTCTTGTTTTTCCATGTGTTTGATCCCCTTGAATTCATTTTTACAAATCATGGCTAGGGTAAAAAAGACAGCTAGGAAGTTGTACCCTCAGGACCAAGAGCATGGGGGAGATGTTACAAAGGGCCAGGGACCTGTTCTAAAGACCACGAATAGCTAAGATAAGGTTGATCCACAGAAGGCATATGCCAAAAAGAGAGCTAAATATCATGTCAAATCACCGAGGCAAATCAGAAGAGCTCAAAAAAATGTGGGACTTACTCATCCCAAGGCTTCCTTTTATGAGATTAGTTAAGGAGATCTCTACGAATCTTTTCTCTTTGATGAAGACTACTTCATTTGTGAATGTCAAATGGCATACCTAGGCTCTTCTATGCTTGCAAGAAGTAGTAGAAGATTTTGCAATTGATTTCATGAATGATGTTTATCTTTGTGCAACACATTGTCATAGGGTGACACTTATGGCCAAGGACTATGTTGTTGTGTCCAGGCTAAGATACAAGTTTGATAAAGCCATTGTCCCTCTTGACAAGCATGATTAGAAATTTTTTGATATTCTTAATATACCTCCAACAAGAAAGCCTAAGACATCTACAATCAAAATTGAAGAGATCCCTTCTCATCACCATTCAACAAGAAATGCAGTAGAGACTGAGGAGGAGAATAGAAGGATGAATCTTATGACAGAAGAATTTGTTATCCATGAGGAAATTCAGAGGCTGAAGAAGGCTAATTTAGAGCTTTTAAAGAAAGGAGATGGCCAGGTAATTGTCAATGGTTCAATGCCATGGGAGGATGACTTCCCACTTGACATTAAGCCTGAAGACAACAAAATGTTGAGAGACATCAATGTTGAAATCTCTAACAGCATTGTAAATATACTTCTCATGTATTTTTCAGTCCATAATATGCTGCATTTTATCAATACTTGATCTTCTTGATGCATTTGCTAATGATTTTATATTGTAGGGTCTTACTCTAGCAATGTGAGGAGTCAATCTTGAGGAAGGTCTTTATTTTGGATCCCCTTGTGACTCAGTGTATACTGTTCAAGCATGGAGAAATTGATCATTTTCTCAAGAATTTTAGTGAGGAGATACTATATATAGTTTTTCATATATTGAAAAGTAAGTTTTCATTTCTATTTTTCTTATAAAGTCATTCCTTTCTTGGTGGTTTTATTAATGAGTATATGCCACATTGTCAAGGGTCATTACAGTCTTATAATTATTGATTTTGTTGAATACCAAGCCTTATTCATTAACTCTCTCCAAGCACAACATGGTAACTGTAAACTCTAAGTTCACACTTCCATTGCTCTTTTACATTTCTATCGCCATGCATTCTGATATTTATTTAGCACAGTGAATGCATTCTGATATTTATTTAGCACAGTGAATGCATTCTGATATTTATTTATTGCCATGCATTCTGATATGCAATGTTGCCAAACTTTTGAAAATGCACATTGATAAAAAAATATCCAAGAAAAGTGAATGAAGGAAAAAAGTTTGGTTATATGCAAATTCATATGCCACTACAGAAAGACACTACATCATGTGGACGGAGAGTAATTGCCAATGCAGTAAGGTTCTTGGAGTGCAGATTTTATAGTCCTACTCTAAATCTATATGGCTATCCAGATGCATGGATCCTTTTGGTCAGAGAAAAAGCAATTCATGCCATCTTAAAAGATGCTATCTGTCCTTATGATCCAGACTCGATTCCACCACCAGGACATAAGAATACTGAAGATAAGAAGAAAAGACCTCCTGTTTGCTCTCCATTGAAGAATGTCCCGAAGAATAATCAAAGGAGTGAGAGTTCCAGAAAGAACAAAAATAAGCAAAAAAGTGAAGGCTCCAAAAATGTATAGCCTGTTTTGTATCTATCTTGATATTTATCCCATTACTCCCAACATATGTTGAAAGATATTTATATGCTATTTGTTGTAAATACAATTTTGTACACAAAATAACCTTCAGAGCATTGAATCTATTAGTAAATGATGCCATTCTATCTTTATCTAGAAGATACTTATTGTAAATCATGTTTGTACAAAGAAATGGTATTAGTGATGGTACTAGTTTTTCTTAAATGTGGTCTGCCCTTTTCCCATGACATGAACTAAGATAATAAGTTGTTTATCATTATTTCTTAAATGTCATGCTATAACATGATTTGATGATATGGAATTGAAAAATTGGGCTTATGAAGGAAAATGGAGAAGATTGGAGGACACGGCCAATTCAAGAAATTAGGGCGCTCCAAAATCCTCCATTGCCCTTAGTCGCTTGAATCAGCCGTATCCTCAAATCTTCTCCATATTGTAATCCTTGATGGTCTTTATTATGTTTTTCACCCACACAAAAGCCACTTAACATGATTTGATGATATGGAATTGAAAAATTGGGCTTGTGAAGGAAAGTGGAGAAGATTGGAGGACACGACCAATTCAAGCGATTAGGGCACTCTGAAACCCTCCATTGCCCCTAGTCGCTTGAATCCGTCGTATCCTCCAATCTTATCCATGTTGTAATCCTTGATGCCCTTGCCTCTTATCAACTGAATCAGTCCTATCCTCCAAGCTTCCCCTGTTTGAAATATTCCTACCTTATTGATCTATCTTACTTAGAAGTATCATGGAGAAGTGTATATCCTTGCCTTGACCATTAGAATTTGTTTGGACAAGTAACATGGAGAGCTTCTTATCCTCATCTTGAGCAATAGAAACCTTGCACAACAAAAGTCTTTGCACAATAGAAATTTTAAAAAGGTGATGATATAAACCAAAACAATACCTATCAATATCATGATTTACATAAAAAAGAGATGTAATTTTACACAATAGTTGCATGTTTTAGGCAATGCTAAAAGCTTTTGGTCAATGGAGATATTCTTTAACCTATAAAAGTCTTTGCACAATATAAACCTTAAAAGAGTGATGACACAAACCAAAACAATGCCAAATTGAATGTGGTGAGTTTAATAAAAAAAAGATGTATTCAGTAGAAGAAAAAGGGCAAGATTGGTTACATTCTTAAGGGTTGGAACTTGATCACCTTGGGTGGCAGACAAGTTATGCAAGATAGTGCTTTCTCTGATCTAATGTTTAACATTGCACCATCAATTGAGAATCTGAATTGTGGTGAAACCTCATCAAGGAACTCTAGGAGCTCCCTTACATTTTTGAGTTTCCAATTTGGAGTGACAATTATTTTCTTAGGTTGAAAATCTGGATAAATCAATACTTCTACCTCAAATTCTGGACAGCTCTCCTCTGAATCCAAGGGTTATCCAGAGTCCAAGCTTCTTTTTCCACCTTCCATAATCATATCCTAAAACAAGTGATTGTCGAGATATTTGATATGAAATTGAAAGAGAATTTGGGCTAACTTTACATAAAATGATGTCTCCTAGCTTTTGATCTTCTTTGCTATCCCATTCCCTACCTAAAACATCATCAATCTTTGAAATTGGAACTCTCCTATTCAACCACATTGTTTTTCTTTTCTGTAATAACATGTTTTTAAAACATTGCTACGAAAATGTGAAGAGAAAGAAACCATTGAATCTTTATCCTTCGTGAAATTCAGCTTGCTGACATTGCCCTTTGGACATCATCTTTCATTTTGCATAAAAGACTTGAAACTGTTGAATGATCAAGAGCATCCCAATCTAATGAAGAGATGCAAGGAGCAAGCAAATGCACAAGATTTCCATAAGCACTCCTCCCTAATGGCACCTGATAATCTGCAAAGTAGACAAATAATTGAATGCTATTGAAAAATTGAACAGATTTGTTTGCATAGAGAAGTTTTGCATAATCCTTATGATGGACTTTGAATGTTCCTGTCAAACATTCAACAGGTTTCCACTCGAGAGTATTGGAAGGAAAAATATATGCAATAAAAAAACATATATCTTGTTATACAAAAACAAATGAAATTGAAAAAAGAGCATCGTTAAACTTCACTTAAAGTATGACGGGAATTGCAGATGATTGTCTAGCACAAGATCCTTAGAGTTGTACACATGTTGAACTTTTGCAAACCAACTGTCTCTCTTCAAATACGACCTTTCCGATGATTTTTTGTGTCATGTCTTTTAATATGCGTGAATTTATGGGCACCTCTACAACTAGGGAGCATAGTCACCCAATCATTAAGCTTCACAGATAGAGGTTTCCATAAAGAATCCTCTCTTCTGTTGTAAACCTCACATGAGGTTACATGATTGGAAGGATGACAAGAAGTAGAAGCCATTTGAATACTCAGAGAAAGAGTAGACAACGCTCAAAGTGGGAAACCGAGGTTCACTAATTTTGCAAGTATTTATAGACAAAAGAAATTTGTACACATGGAAGCGAAACACAATCTTTTGATTTGATGTATCAACTGTGACCGAAACATCATTGAATTTTGCGAACAAAAAAATATTTCGTATCTTCAAAAATCATTTCTCTATTGGAAATTGTAGTGCATGATTCTCAGGCTATGTGAGCTGCAAAGCTTTGGCATGCACACTTTGGCCATCTAAATTTTGCTACTTTTCTATGCCTATAGAAATTTGAAATGGTGTGCTCTCTGCACAAACTTGAGGCACCTCGTAAACATGTCTGTGAATGCTATATTTGGGGAAAATGCAGTGTTCCTCATTCCAAAAAGATGGTTTAGTTTGAGCTACTAAAAAATTACAGCTTGTTCATAGTAATGTTTATGGTCCTATGCAGACACCCTCTTTTGGAAACTATATTTACTTTGTGATTTTCATTGATGATTTTTCTAGGCCTGCATGGTTATATCCATTGAAAGCAAAGTCCAAAGTATTTATGTGCTTCAAAGAGTTTTTGGTTTTGGCTGAAAATCTATCAACATGTAAAATGGGCACCCTTCGTTTTGATTGAGGAGGGGAATATATGTCTTCTGATTTTAATGCATTTCTAGCTGAATATGGGATAAAACATCAGTGTACAATGTCGTATACACCTCAACATAATGGAGTTGATGAACAGAAGAACAGGTCACTCATGGAGATGGCGAGGTGTATGATCAAGAGTCAGACTTTCCCACATAGTTTCTAGCTTGACGCTATTATGTTGCAACATATGTACTTAATAGGTGTCCCACTAAAGCATTGTAGTCTATCACTCCATATGAGGCAACCATCTGTTGCTCACGTGCATGTTTTTGGTTGTGTGGCATATGCATTAGTGCCTGAACAACAATGCAAAAAATTGGATGATAAAGGAGTGAAATGTATTTTTGTTGGGTACAGTTCTAAAAGCAAAAGCTATCATTTGTATCATCCATAGACTAAACATATTTTGGTTATCCGTGATGTTGTTTTTGTGGAAGATGCTATTCAGTCATTAGTTTCATGTCCTAAGGGGACATCTGATAGCTCCAAAGATATGATACTTTGTTGCCTCTTTTTACAGGTGGAAAGTCTAGTCTTGGTCCAAATGAGGTGATTTCTTAGCCTTTATAGGTTTCATGTGATGATGCAAATCATTCCATTTCTAATGCAAATTTACATGATGCACTTGTTGATGAGAAATCCGATATTGAGGAGGCAAAAACTATGCCAAAATGGGTGGTGCAGACTTTGTGTGATAGCAAATTAGATGCATCTCTTTCATATCGTACTCGTTCAGGCTTTGATAGTGCTTCTTTTGCATCAGATTGCTATGATATGGCTGCCTCTAGTCTCTGTGATGAGAATGAGCCTGTTTTGTTTGATGAAGCACAAAATTCAGAAAATTGGATGGCTGCTATGCAATCAAAATATGATGCTATTATGAAAAATGGTACTTGGTCTTTACGCGACTTGCATCCTGGCAAGAAGGCCATTGGCACCAAGTGACTATACAGGCTGAAGTGTAAGCCTGATGGAATAGTTGATAGGTATAAGGGAAGGCTTGTTGCAAAGGTTTATGCTCAAGAAGGAGGCATTGATTTTGATGAGACCTTTTTTTCTACATGTTGAATGACTACTTTTCATAGCATTTGTGCACTTGCAGCTCATCATGATGGAATGTATATTAGTTGGATGGTGAACTACAATTGAATGTATATTAGTTGAATGTATATTAGCTGGATGGAATGTATATTAGTTGGACATTAAAACTACAATTGTGAATGGTGAACTGGATGAAGAAGTGTATATTTTTTAACCTCGTGTCTTTGTGCAGAAAGGGCATGAAAACCTGGTGTGCAGGTTGAAAAAGGAATTATATGGTTTGAAGCAAGCACCACATGCTTGGTATGAAAAGATACATGCCTACTTGATTGCACATGGTTTTGAGAACATTCCAACGAAGAGCACCTTATATGTTGAGCGTGCAAATGATGTGCTTCTGATCATTGTTCTCTATGTTGATGACACGCTGGTCACTGGTCCTCATGAGAAGCATATTTCTGATTTTAAGGCTGATCTGCATGCCTCATTTGAGATGTCAGATTTGGGGCATTTGAATTATTATTTGGGCATTCAGTTTATGCAAGCTGATGGCATAATAGCTTTGTGTCATACATAATATATTGACACATTATTGCAGCATTTAGGCTTGAAGACTGCAAACCTATTGCCACTCCTATGGAGAGAGGATTACGATTGAGTCTTCATGATGTTGGAGATGCATTTGATGTTGTTATCTATTAGCAGGTTGTTGGATGATTGATTTACTTATGCATTACTCGACTAGATATTCAGTTTGCTATCTCACAGATGAGCAGGTTTATGCATTGCCCAGGTGTCAAGCATTGGCAAGTAGTTAAGTGCATCTTTTGCTACTTGAGTGGCACCCGAATACTTTGATTTTTTTATCCAAAGGGGCAATCACTATCGCCAGATTTACATGCTTTTTTTGACTCTGATTGGGTTGGTTGCTATGACACTTGTGTGTCCACTAGTGGCTTTTTCTTCATGCTTGGTAGCTCATGTATATCTTGGTTGAGCAAGAAGCAGCCTACGGTGCCCATTTCCAACTGTGAGGCTGAGTATAGGGCAGCTTTCACAGCGACTATTGAGTGTGTGTGGCTCATACGCCTTATGGCTGGTTTGGGTGTTGGTCAGTCTTCTGCCACCACCATCTTCACTGATAGTTAGAGCGCATTGGCAGTTGCGAGGAACCTTGTGTTCCATGCTGACACTAAGCACATTGAGGTGCACTATCATTATGTTAGGGAGAGGTTCTCTATTGGAGAGATCAGTTTGGCATATGCGCCCACACAAGAGAACATTTTAGATGTTTTCACAAAGGCTCTGCCTAGGGAGAAGTTTGAAGCTTTTTGGAAAGTTTTGGGCTTAATTCCTTTTGTGGATTGATTCCACATAGCTTGGCACTTCCTTATACTTGAGTGCAAACTCCTTGTTCACCGCATCACTCCTAGGGGGGATTTGTTGATATATTTAGGTAGTGATGTGTGTGAACACACTAGGTTTAATGGGGCTCTTTTTTCACTCTTTAGGAGGTCTTTTTCCCTCAACTTGTATATAGACCATTAGCCCTAATGTGTCACTAATCTTTTGTACATTCTAGTGGTAATACATTCAGTATTGTGTGTCATGCTCCAAGCTTCTTCTTCATCCTTGTGTTGTTCACGTGCTTTCATAGACCTCAAAATCCAATAGTAATACATCTTTAAGACACTTTGTATTCTAATTTTCATCCAAAGGAACATCACCTATGTGTGTGATCATATGCTTAGTGTCATCACTTGTTTCTACATGCCCTTGTGTGCTTAGCTCATGCAAATTACAAAACAATTTCCTATTGAAGCTCAACTAATTTGAACATCCGCTATCAATGTACCATGTGGTGTCTATGCCTTCTCTCCTACCATTCTTTGCATCATGGCTAAGAGATTATCATTCTCTGATGTATTTGAAGTATTTGTATAATTACCTTGATTCTTTTTGTAGCCTTGTTGGATGTTGTTTGAGCAATAGTCCCTTGCAAAGTGGCCCGACTTGCCACAATTGTAGCATTCCTTCATGTAGTCTCTTTCTTGATATTGACCTCCTCTTCCTCTAGCTTTTCCTCTCCTCCTTGCTCCATATCTTTGACTCACACCATCTTGATCATTTCTTGTTCTTCCTCTACCTTTGCCTTGTCCATTGTGTCCACCTCTCTTTCCTTTGCCTTTACCTACATAAAGGACTTGGGCTTCATTTCCCATTGAATGACCTCCATTGAGGTTCATTTCCTCGGTCACCATGAGTGTGACTAATTGCTCAAAATATGTTAATGAGTCCCTCATATATACTGAAGTAGTCAATGGCCTCCATTCATCATCATCCTCAACCCATTCAGTGTATGAGCTACCAAATCATCATTGTCCATGGAGTTGCCCATTGATCCTAAGGCATATGCAATCCCTTTGACCTTTAGGATATAGTAATTGATGTTGCTATTTGAAGTCTTTCTTAAATTTTTCAACTAATTCTTGAGTTGAATCTTTTTTGCCTTCGTCAAGGTGGAGTATAATCTCTCCACAGCCTCCCACACTTCTTGGATGACTCCAAGTCTTAGATATGACCAATCATGCTATTACTAATGTGTTGAGATAAGATTGAATATGACTCCTCTATCTCTTTCTATCCACTCATTCACTTCCCTTTCTTGTGTGAGTGAATGGCTCTGTATATTGAAGACAAGGCTTAGCTCCCCTAACTAATCCCCATAGTCCCTTGCCCATGAGGAAATTGCTGACCCAAAATCTCCAGGGTTGGTAGTTTCCTTTCTCCAAATTCTCTATTTGGGTATCATACTCATCCATTGCTTAAGATTCTATGCTTCATAATCTTCTTTTAGGTGTGATGGAATAGGCAAACTTCAAAAATAATTACCTTCTTATAGCTTCCTCCCTTGATATGTATTGAAGTACTTGCTGCTAGCTTCAAAATCCACTTCTGAATATTGACGTAGCTTTCCAATATGCTACAAATCCTTTTGTCACTGTAGCACAATGGAAAGTACCAATGTGAGGAGCTTCACCTTGTAATTGTCAATCCATGGAGAGGTTAGGCCAATATGATGATGAAGAATGAATGTTGTGCATGAAGAAGATGGTGAGAAATGCAAAGAGCATACACACACACTAGGAAAGTTGCGATGGAGATCAATGGAAGGCAAGGAAAGAACTCATACTCATATTCATCATCAAGTAGTTACAATAGCTCTTCTAAATCTAGCTCATAGGTTCAATCATAAACTAACAACAACCTCAAAATGAGCTCTCTAGCTCTATTTATAGTTTTTGCCTAGTTTTGATCGGTTTCACATCTAGTGACCAGCATATTTAAAAAATAGGTTCTACCTCTAATTTGAACTACCTAACGGCTTCCAAAAATTACAAAAATTGGTGTGAGATTCCTACTTAGACTCCTCAAGCTCGAGGACTCCTTGGCTTGCACAAAATGGAGTCGCACTCATGATAATTGGATATATGTACATATGTTACATTGTTTTAGTGATGAAAATCATTGTTGCCATGATGAAATGTTCTAAGTAGTTTTATGTGCTTCCTCTTCATCTATGATGAGAACCAGTACCAGATCCTTTGCCTTGACCACTCCCCTCCTCCTTGTTTTTGTCGTCCCTCATAGAACCTAATTTCATGGGAGTAATGCAATTGGTGAGCATGTCTGTTGCCAAGGTATGTTTTGTAATGCGAAGTCCCCAGATAAGATCGTCTTCGAGTTTCTCCCAATCAATGGGTTGGGTTCGTTTAGGGGTGGGTGCATGTAATGTTCTGAATACATGATTCGTTCACAAGAAAATAGGTGTAACAAATGCATTGCACGACTTATAAACACTTTTGAGTGGTATTCCCAAAAGCCTATGGTGAACATATCTTCAAATGTCTGCTTGTAGCAGGCGGGCATGTATTTCAATCTACAGTGCCAAGCATAGCATACCTTGAGAGAAGGTGTCATGCTCATGTTGTAAACTAAGTCCAAATTCCCATACTCAAATCCTGGTGTATTTAGAGTGGGATTCTTGACACGTCGGAAGGTCTTCAATACTATTTGCATCATATAAAAAATCTTCACAGTCATTTGAGCAGCAATGTCAGTCACCTTGTGTAGACATGGTAATCAATGATGAATAGTGGCCATCATATAGCCGATAATCAGAGTATTATTCATGGGAGGCGCGAGATATGGATAATTGAGCCAATCTCTGCATCGAGGATTATTCTTAACCTTAATAGAAAATGCCTTCCAAGTACATATGCGTGGAATCGATCCATAACATGGGTTGTACTTCAAATATGTCGGTGTGCGGATCCACGTGTGCATCATTTCTGGGTACTTTTGTAGTAAGTCTACACGCCATGTGGGTTGATATATGTGGCCGCGCTCTGCTTCTAGTGGCACATCTTCAAGATTTAATTGCATAGCATGCATGGGGTGCTCCTGAGTAACACTCTCAATTTGGAAATTATATTCTTCTAGCAAAAGGAAATATGACTTATACTATAATTCACTAGACATTATATGTCTACGGGGGCGGTAGCAGCAAAATAGGGCAACTTCAAAATAACATCTTCGAGATTTTCCATCGCATGGAGCTGCGCATCTACATGAGCAGAGTGTGTCTTGCCCAATTCTTTGATGGTCTTTAACCAAGCTGGCGGAGGTAATTCATATGTGTCCTGCCCTTCGAGTGATGAGCGGCCGCCAACAATAGGTAAAGGTACATATCATTTCCTCCAATTCAGGTAGAGCGGGGGGTGAAGTTGGTCGATGGGGTTCCATCTTATTGGATACTTGAGTCTGTAACTCTTGTACTTTCATGTGTAGCACAGTCAATTCTTCCAAGAGAGCCTGTGGTGCCACTTTCTATACAATAGTAGGTCCCAATGAATCTTTGACCAACAAGGTTTTATTTGTTTACTTGAGGGTGCAGCATTCTTTGTGTAAACGATCATATTCCTCAAGCACTCGTGCATGGTCTTCCAGAAGGATCTGCATTCATTTGACGGGGGGGAGAGAGAGAGGGGACAGCAAGACGGACTAAGAGGCGTATCCGCATTGTGCAATGTGACTTCAAAATTCTCGCAATTCTATTGTCGTAGACGTTGTTGTTCGTCCATTGCTACATTGAGATGTTGACAAAGAAGCACCATGTTGCATGACAGTTGGGCATTTCACATCAAGTAAACATCTAACTGTGATTCAATCTCTTTCATGCATTCCTATCACTCTATCACAATGAAAAGTACCAAGATGAGGAGATTCACCTCGTAATTGTCAATCCGCGGAGAGGTTAGGCCGATATGAAGATCAAGGGTGAATGATGTGCATGAAGAAGATGGTGAGAAATGCAAAGAGCATACACACACACTAGGAAAGTCGTGATAGAGATCAATGGAAGGCAAGGAAAGAAATCATACTCATATTCATCATCAACTAGTTACAATATCTCTTCTAAATCTAGCTCATAGGTTCTTCTTCTATGACAAGAACCAGTAACCGATCATTTGCCTTGAACATTCCCCTCCTCCTTGTTTTTGTCATCCCTAACAGAATTTGATTTTGTGTGAGTAATGTAGTTGGTGAGCAAGTCTGTTGCCAATGTATGTTCTGTAATGCGAAGTCCCCGGATAAGGCCGCATTCGAGTTTCTCCCAATCAATGGGCTGGGGTTCATTGGGGGTGGGTGCATGTAATGTTTGGAATACATGATTCGTTCACAGGCAAATAGGTGTAACAAATGCATTGGACAACTGATAAAAACTTCTAAGTGGTATTCCCAGAAGCCGATGGTGAACATATCTTCAAACATCTGCTTGTAGCAGGTGGGCATGTATTTCAATATGCACTACTAAGCATAGCATACCTTGAGAGAAGGTGTCATGCTTATGTTGTAAACTAAGTCCAAATTCCCATACTCAAATTCTAGTGTATTTACAGTGGGAGCCTTGATACATCGGAAGGTCTTGAATACTATGTGCATCATATCAAAAATCTTCATAGTCATTTGAGCAGCAATGTCAGTCATCTTGTGTAGACATGGTAACCAATGACGAATAGTGGCCATCATATAGCTGATAGTCGGAGTATTATTCGTGGGAGGTGCGAGATATGGATAATTGAGCCAATCTCTACATTAATGATTATTCTGAACCTTAATAGCAAATGCCTTCCAAGTACGTCTGTGTGGAATCGGTCCATAACACGGGTTGTACTTCAAATGTGTCGGTGCATGCATCCACGTGTGCATCATTTTTGGGTACTTTTGTAGTAAGTCTATGTGCCATATGGGTTTATATATGTGGCCATGCTCTGCTTCTGGTGGCACATCTACAGGCTCGAATTGCGTAGTGTCTCTGGGGCACTTCTGAGTAACACTCTCAATTTGGAAATTATATTCTTCTAACAAAAGGAAATATGGCATATACTGTAATTCATTGGACATTATAGGTCTGCTGGGGGCCATTGATAGGATGACTTCAAAACAACCTCTTCAAGATTTGCCATCGCATGGAGTTGCACATCTATGCGAGCAAAGTGTGTCTTGCCCAATTCTTCGATGGTCTTTAACCAAGCTGGTGTAGGTAACTCATATGTGTCTTGCCCTTTGGGTGATGAGCAGCTGCCAGCAACAGGTAAAGGTACATATTCTTCTTCAAATGTTTCCTCGATAGGTATATGTATCATTTCCTCTAGTTCACATAGATTGGGGGGTGAATCTGGTCGAGGGGGTTCCGTCCTATTGGATACTTGAGTCTGTAACTCTTGTACTTTCACACATAGTGCATTCAATTCTTCCAAGAGAGCCGGTGGTGCCACTTCCTGTACAATAGTAGGTCCTAGAGAATCTTTGAGAAACAAGATTTTATTGGTTTCCTTGAGGGTGCGGCATTCTTCGTGTAAACGACCATAGTCCTCAAGCACTTGTGCATGGTCTTCCAAGAGGATCTGCATTGATTCAGGGGGGACAGCTCGAAAGCGTGACAAACTAAGAGGCGTATCTGGATTGTTCAATGTGGCCTCAAAATTCTTGCGATTCTATTGTTGTAGACATTGATTTTTCTCCTTTGTAGCATTGAGATGTCGACGAAGGAGCACCATGTTGTGTGAAAGTTGGGCATTTTGCATCAAGTCAACATCTAACTGTGATTCAACCTCTTTCATGTGTTCTTGTAACTGAGCTTCAAGAGTTTGTTGCTGCTTCTGATGTTCAATTTCAAAGTTTTGATACTTTATGTTAATATCCTGATTCTGCAAGGTGAGTGCATCGAGGCATACATGTAATTCCTGTGTAGTCCGTTGTAGGGTGGAATGTTGTTGCCTGAGTGACAAATATTTTACATTAATTTGTTGTAGACACTGTATCATTTGCTGGATAGAATCATCAACAGTGGATGATGAGGATGATGCAAGGGTGGGTAATGCTACATGCGGGGTGGTTTGTAATGCAATGGGTGTGGGATTAGGGTTAGGGATGGTGGATGATGTGGAAAGAGACAAAAGTGATGTGCAAATAGGTGACGTGTGAGATGTGCTACGTGGCATGGTGGATGCATGTAATTGTGCATCTCATGAAGCGGTGGGTGAGATGTCCATGTCATTAGTGGTACCTTCAGTGATTGCAATATGAAAGAGTGATGTCGATGCGATGGTGCGTGGTGGTGGGTGGAATTGTGCGGTGAGAGGTGAGTGAGGTGGTGTACTTGGTGGCCATAAGAAGGGGACTTGTGGGTGAAGTTCTTGGGAGGGCTTTACCATGGGAAAAGGTGTAGATCACGACTGTAAGAAGGATGTGAAAGAAGTATAGAAGGAGGTTGGCTGTGTGGAGACGGTAAAGGAGTATAATGGATTAGTGGTATATGAGGGGAAGTGAGGGGGCGGGGAAATGATGGGTGGTGTCATAATAGGTGGAATGGAAACAAGGGGAATGGGAGCAGTCATCAAAATTGGGCTGGAGACAGGGGGCCAAACAAAAATGGGGGAAGGAATATGAACCTCAGGGCTATCTACAACATCAGGGAGGTTGGGGTTGGGACCAATTGAGAAGGGAGGGTTTCGCCAAGGGTATATACAAGGATCCGATGGTGATGGTGTAAGCTGCTCCTTCTACCATTTCTTCTTCATACATGCTAGCTTCCCTTGAAATTTCGACATGTGCTTCCGATTGTTGTGCTTCTTCCTTGCTAGCTTCAGTGTCAGCGTCTTCTTCATCTGTCACTCTACGATCATCGTCTTCATCTTCAGAATCAGCATGCTCTCCCTCTGAGGGTGTAGTGGGGTAAGCAGGGCATTCAAACTCTTGAGAGACAACGTGGGTATCCAAAAATTGAAAATCACTGGACAATCAAATGTAGTATTGATATCCTCTGTGCCCAAACTTGTGACTGGGAAGGTAAAGGAATCGAAGATAAATATAGAAGTTGTTGTGGGAGCTTCTACAATCGTGGAGGCAGTAGTCGTTATGGTGGTAGGCACGGTGGTCTCTACCTGTGAAACCTCACAGAGTGTGGGTGATCGATTCAGGTGAACATGGAGAGGGGGAACTGTTGGTTGTGGTTGAACAGATTGTTGGGGAGAGGTTTCGGGTGTGGGTTGAGGTGATGGTGACACTGACACTTTTAAGCATGGGATGGTGCCGCACATGCGCTTGACTCGGTGGGTTTTGGGGGGTCTCATGGTTTTCTTGGAGCCTTTATATTGTTGTAATTGCATAGATGGGAGGGCTCTCTCTATAGCAATATCATAAGCCAAACACATGTATATGATGCGTGTAAGAGCACAACATCCATGAACAAATTTTTTCTTCTCCCATCAATGTCCGACCAATAAAAGTTGATCCTAAATATAAGTAGCAATATCAATTGTCTGAGGCCCTATGGTGGCAAGATACAAACCAAACCAAAGGCCCTTGTGTGGGATCATAAATCGCTCCTATGCAGGGAAGGCAAAGTGTTGTAGACATATTCACAATGGAGTGGTCAACTGAGGAGTGATGGTTGAGATGGTTGGCCATTTATCAACATCACTTCACTTCATTGGTTCTGGGATAAGACGCTCCTTCTCTATGCAAATATGGTTGTCATGAAACTTAAGCATAGTATTGATTAAGTCCAGGGACAATGTAAACTTCTTGAAAGGTGGATCATTCACCAAGGACGGTAATACAAAGGCAGGGTCCAATTCCTTGCACTCCTGCTCTTTAATAGAAGACACTAAATAATAACATCGATAAAAATCCGGTTTCGGGAGTTTTGCACTAAAGTAATTTGCAAAACCAGCCCTCTGCCATATAGGTTCGAGGTCTTCACTATTCTGGAGTTTCTCGAATTTCTGTGAGAAGAATTGGTAGTGTCTCCACACATTTGCACTGTAGGTCAGGTTAGCTTCATATATGAACTCTACATCTCCCAGGGGTCCTGCAAGCCCTTGGAACTAGTGTGCCTTGGTGCTTACTCTTTTGGTCTATCCTTGAGGAGGGTCTTCAATGGGCATAGGTCTCGTGAAACCCTAGAACTCCGCCGGGATAGCCTTAGGCAGGCTCTCAAATGGAAGAGCCAAGAAATCCACAATAGGCCACCTCAGCATTGCCGTGGTAGAACCTTCTGCTTGCATGATGGAAACTGATGTTGGGGACCTAACCTGAAGTGAAGTAGAAAACACATTATTCATAGAAAATAATTAAGATCCCAAGAAGACGAGACCTCCATTCCTTTCTGCCACCAACATGCTTCCTGTGCAGTGTGTGATTTAAACAATGTGAGAAGTGAATTGTGAGGAGTGCGTGCTTTGACTATGAGTGGGAGCATGTAAGGTGTGTGGCTTTTACAATTGATGTCAAATGAGTACTACCTATAGAGTTGGTGTATGTTACAAGTACAATGGTGATATGAAGTTGTTGAGCTAGGTCTACACGTAGTGGTTATTAAGATTTTTAGTTTCATTATGTCGGTGGTCAAGGTGAGTTTGGTCGAGAGTAACCGAGATTATTGAAGACTTTGGGATCCATTTCTATATCACATGGGGGGTTAGAAGATTTGTAGTAGAATTTACAAAAGAAGGTGTGTAGGGTGTCCTCGTAGACTCAAAAAAGGTCTTCTTAGGACTGACTAAGGTTGAAGCATAAACTAAGCACTTTTTGGGTACCTAGAGCTGGTGAGACATGGACTGAGCTGTCACCAAGGACATGGGCATCCAAATTTTTTGAATTTTTTGCCTTGATTGAAATTGAGAGGGATGCCGAAGATCGGGAGTGTTTGACTCACTGGGTACGGCCACCTTGTGTATCCACCTCAGTTGAGGGAATGATGAGGCCATGTGTATCCACCGATTAGTGCGTGGATGATGTGGCCATGCGGCTCGTCAAGGGTGAGATATCATGTTCTCCTGCTGTTTTGGAAAAGAGGGGAGATCCACTCCAATCTTGCCCAGAAGTGGTGATTGTTTATATTCATCTCAAGACTGAGCCTTACACTGACATACTTGTCAGATTTCTGTCTGTCTACCCAATTTCCTCTCCTGGATGGGTGGTAATTCGTATGTGTGTTCGGCAGGGTGTGCTGACTTGCACAACGTTGGGGGGGCTTCTGTCACATCTGACACCTCTCTGTGTCGACTTTGGAGGGATAATTCATGATACTGTCCTGCAAGTTTCAACTGAAGCACACTTCTGCAAAGATTTAAATTCATCGAGTAATGGTATAACCATTCCTAGCCTAGGATCATAGGTTCTATGCATTAGGGTCATTATCTGTGATCAAAGGGGTCATGGGTACTAATGCCATGTTGGAATTCTCCTCTGGTGTAGCATACTTTACCAAACATTAGCACGGGGTGGAGGTTGTTGTCCTAGGACAGGTTGCGGTCTAGGCTTTGCTCGATATGGTGCTTGATATTGAGGGGGACTCCATAATATTTTTGTGGCTAGCACTGTTCTTGGTATCTACTTGGATGATATTGCTTAGGGTAACTCTGCCTAACCACTTATTTATTATATGGGCAATCATGAGCAGTGTGGTTTGTGTATCTTCGCTCTATGGTACAATACATTCCATTGGAGTTTCTTATGGGTTGCATTGCATGTGGGCATGTGTTTGCCACCACATGGTCACCTCCACAAGTATAACACCTTTGAAGGAGGGGCTAATTTGATGCCTGGTTTGCTAGAAAGTCCCAATCATTTGGACACTCTTTCCGCTAAATCCTCTATTGAGCTGGAATGTCTAGATGAAGTTTCTATAGTGCTATCCGAGTCTTTACTAACCTTAGGAAGTTCTAGCTCATCTCCTAAGTTACCTTCTATGTCTATACAGATACATAAACATTGATCCAAGGTTCTTGGCTCCTTCAAGAAGACGTATGATGTCAGTTTAGCACTCAGTAGGCCATCTATGAACAAAGCTATCAATTTAGCTTGAGTGGGTTCTTCCAAAGGGGAACATCTTTCTATGTATCATCTAAATCTTCAACCGGCCATCCTCACTGTCTCTTGAGGGGTTTGTTTGAATGTGTGTATCAAGGAAAATGTGTTGTGTCTGATTACACTCTTGGAAAAGTCCGTAATGAAGGACTCCATCATGTGGTGGGTGTCTTCAAATTGATGTTGGTGCAATGGTCAGAACCAATCCAATGCATCACCCTTTCCAGTGAGTCCAAAGGCATTAAATTATGTAAACATGTCTTCAACTTGTTCAACTTGTAGCACCTACTTGAATTCTGCTACGTGCTCATAGGGATCTCTAAATCCATCAAAAAAATTCTTCATAGCCTTCACTAATTGAGTAGGCCTCAAGCTTCTAGGGTGGTCTCTTGGTCTAGGTAGGGGAAAATTGTCCCCACCCCTATGATCCCTAAGAGGTTCTCTTTCAACCCTCCCACTTTCGGTGGGGGCCCTATCCCTTCCTACACGATGGATGAAACTACTCTCTGCACCTTCCTTGTCTTTCTCTCTATGTCCTTGAGATGTGCCAACACCCAAACTATCCGTAAGTGCTTCTGATCTTACTAGAGGAGAAACTAATTCTCCTCCCCATGTATATGCATGTCATCCATGTTCTGTGACCTTATACATTTGTTCTGATGTTTCATCTAACTATACTACCTTTCTTGGAATCTCTGGGTCCTTTAGTTCATAAATTGTGTTTTCTTCTGTCGTAGTAGGATGCTCTGGCCTATATCTCCAAAAGGCTTCGTTGGTCTCCTTATTCCAGAACACCTCTATACTCCTATTGTCTTGGGGCATCCACTTAGAAGTTATCACCCTCGTTAGTATGGATTTTCCTCTTGGTGTTTTGGGTTCCTTAAATTGTTAACCATGTCCTTCCACATCTATGTCTGCATTTTCTACCATCTCACCTAGTTCATTTGTTGAGTTGGCCCTAATGGCGACAATATACATGGTCCCTTCTTTGTCTATGTAAGCCTCATTTTCAAACTTAACGGTTGGATGTTCTAATCCATAGGTTGATCAGGATTATGTAGTTGAATCACTGACCTATGAAGGCCATCCTCATATACCCGTTCACCCAATCTATTTGTATGAATATACTCCATTGAGTCTTGTAGGGTCCCTCTGTCTTCTCTAGGTGGGCTACATTAAACAACACCCCTGGTCTGCCCATGTTGAAAGACATATCCGAGTCACTCGTGTCTGAACTAACCTCATATGGATAACTGCCTAGCTGCTGTGCCCACGATCGTGTTGTAGTTCCCACGCTAGCCTCGGAAGATCGAACACTTCGTTTATCACTTTTCTCTAAGTATTTTCTAGACCTCAGGTTCATTAATCCTAATCACCTTGTCGTGCTCACCCCTTCAATTAGGTCAATCACTTAGTTCTTTTTGGCGTTTTCTTTAGAGCTCTTTGTCTTGTTTACATTTGTCACAAAAATCATTTTGATACATTGGACTTTAATTCATTTGATTGCTGCATATTCAATTCACAAGATTCCTTTAAGCTTGATCCCTTCACCCACTTACATCTTCTCTCGTCGGCTAATTATCACTCAATGAGCTAGGGTGAATCCTGGCTACACTAGGAGTCCTAAGACACTCCGTTGATCACAATATAACTTTACTCAAAGAAATTGCCAACAATTAAAGAAATGGAAATTCCACTTACAAAATTCTCCTGGACTTAAGAAGTGGTTGTTTTGACTTTGCCCAAGAACTCAAGGTACCTGCCCACTTCTCCCTTTGCTCTATGCCACACACAAGGGTCCACAATTAATTTTGAGAAATGACCCCAAAAATTTGAAAATTATGTGCAAAAACCCTAATTTGGTGTTTTGTTTGACAATCGTGATGGTCAGACACTATCGCAATGGTGTGTCACTGTCGCGATGGTGTGACACCCACGATGGTCAGAAGTCACAATGATCAGGCCCTACAATGATGAGTCACAATCACGACTGTCAAGGCACAATGATCACTCAGGATCGCGACGATCAAGTCACAATGGTCAAGCTACAATGATCACTGAGGATTGCGATGGTCAAATGTCAACGGTCAAGGCCATGATGGTCAAGCACCATCATGATGATCAAGCCATGATGGCCATTCAGGATCACAATTGTCAAGCACCGTCACGATGGTGAGTCACCGTCGTGATGGTGAGACGCGATCGCAATGGCGTGAGCCGATTGCCATGATGGTCAGTGACTGTTGCGATGGTCAGACACACTCATGATGATGTGTCATCATCGCGATGGTCAAAAAATGATGCAATTTCACAAATTCAAGCATGGATCTATGCAAGCGCTTACCTAGGCTCCTCTCTTATCAAATTCATACCTTGCTTGACAGTTGTGATGGTCAACTTCAACCTCAGTTTCTGAGAAAAAAATGGAGTTTTTACCTATGTTTCCAGCAAATCTGTGGTGTCTAGAGGCTGCCCTACAAGATTAGTGCACGAGAAAACACAAACATACACTTGCAAAATCTCTCTCTCACTCTCGCACACACACAATGAGGGAAAGAGAAAAGAAAGGGGGATTATGACTAATTTTGGAGTTTGAGATAATGATAGGAAATGATACTAGACAAATAGAGGAGTAAAAGTGTGTGAAAACTAACTACAAACAACAAAACAACAAAACAACAAAGAAATTTTACCTTCCAACTATTTTCTCCAATACACTTACCATCACACGCTCAACCTAGAGCTCGTCCCCAGCAATGGCGCCAAATTTGGTGTCACTCTAACATAATGGAAAGTACCAATGTGAGGAGCTTCATCTCATAATTGTCAATCCGTAGAGAGGTTAGGCCGATATGAAGATCAAGAGCGAATGATGTGCATGAAGAAGATGGTGAGAAATGCAAAGAGCATACACACACAAGCATACACACACACACACTAGGAAAGTCGCAATGGAGATCAATGGAAGGCAAGGAAAGAACTCATACTCATATTCATCATCAACTAGTTACAATAGCTCTTCTAAATCTAGCTGATAGGTTCAATCATAAACTAACAACAACCTCAAAATAAGTTCTCTTGCTCTATTTATAGTTTTTGCCTAGTTTTGACTGGTTTCACATCTAGTGACCGACATAGTTAAAAAATAGGTTCTACCTCTAATTTGAACTATCTAACGGCTTCCAAAAATTACAAAAATTGGTGTGAGCTTCCTAGTCTGACTCCTCAAGCTTGAGGACTCCTCAGCTTGCACAAAATGGAGTCACACTCAGATAATTGGATATATGTACATATATTACATTGTTTTAGTGATGAAAATCAATGTTGCCATGATGAAATGTTCTAAGTAGTTTTATGTGCTTCCTCTTCTTCTATGATAAGAACTAGTACCTGATCCTTTGCCTTGAACATCTTTCCAAAGAGCTTTACCAACTTCAAATAGTTTCTTTGACCTCCTTTAAGAGTTCCAAATGCTTTGAAATGCTCTCATACCACTGTTGGGGATGATTCAACACCCCTAGAAGCTTTGGAAGGTTTTAGGCCCTCACAAGTTGTTTTCCACAATGATCCCAAGTCGTAATTTTTCCTCTAATGAAAACTGCAAATGTGGAAAAATAATTTCCAAAATGCAAGTAGAAACTTTCAATTATCCATAGAGCTTTAAAACACTTGATTTGGATACTCCAGTAGGGAGAACCAACCTCTGCAAGTTAGACTAGCTATCGGTATTGCTATCGGCCTATGTGTAGAGACACACCTTCACTGTTTACAACCTCACTTAGAGATCACTTGAAGTATAGTCATGAAATTTACATCACCTTGAATAGACTCTATGAGCAATCAAACGCAAGTAAAATCACTTGAAATGGATACAGGAAAAGAAGCTACAACAGAAAAAATTAGTGTTGAAAACTAGCTCACCCCTCAGAGAGGTAGTGAGCAATGGCTTACTAGAGAGAAGAAAAAGCTAACAAAATGACTAAATAAGCAAGGGGGCTGTGTGTAGAAACTTCCTTACACTTTGTACTAACTCTAGGAAGATATCAGAGGTCATGTTCAAGTTTCACAACTTGGATTCATACATATATAGGCTATCAAAAAGTGCTCCTATAATTCTGCTAGAATCTCTCGATCAGCCTCTTTGACATTTGTGGTAAGCTACGATTTAGGAAAGTGATTGAGGCTTTTTGATAGCTGAAATTAATGGTATGAAGGCTCTAAATAATATTTCCATTTGTCATCCATTCCTTTGAGACTTTAGCTATAATCTAGGCAAATATTTAGAACACTTGCACTGGAATAAATTTTGGTGACCATCAAAGAATTTTTTGGTCATGTTCAAGTCTTAATTTTTAACATGTACTGGTTGGGCTACTTGGTTCCTCAATTTTTCCCATTCCATTGATATTATCAGGATGCTCACTTACTAAGTACAAATACTCTCATTTATCCATGTAAAATCCTCCTTCAAACTTTATTGCTGGTCTCTGGAAAACTTTAGAGGTAATAGAATTTCTATGTCTTACTATAGATCTATTGAGACCATCTAAATATATAGGCACTCCATGAAAGTTTGTGGAAACATACTACAAGGAAGTTCTACATTCTCCTTTCATCAAAGACATGACTTTTGAAGAATGAATAGAATTATGCATGTCTTCAGATGTCAACATGAGCTCACTTTTAGAATCACTAGAAGTATTGTAGTCTACAAATCCTTGCAAGTTCTCTCCCTAAGTTCTTTTTCTTCACTTTTGAATGCCTTTTGGTGTTTAGCAGAGGGTTTTATTAGTGCTTTCGGACAAGGAATTTCCAAAATCTCAACTCTCGATCACTTGGGGTTTGCTCTTGAAATTTCACAATACATGATACTTAGGTTGTTAGATGATACATGATACCTGAACTGATGATACAATACTTGGGCCTCCAGGTGTCACATGATACATGGGCTGACGATCAATGACATGTGATACTTCAAGTATGATATGCGATACACAACCAAAGACCGGCAATACATGAGGCTTTAGGTCTATGATAAGATACTTGGGAACTCATGATACATGACACTTGCTCTAAGATGATATGATACCTCCCTCAATGATATGTGATACTTTTCCAAGGGTGACATATGATACTCGATAATTGAGTATCACATGAAGATACCCGACTAGTCACCATACATGATACCTAGGTATCGTGATACATGACTAGGAGTAAGGTATCAGCCATACATGATACCTGCGAGGTATCGATGACACACGAGAATGTGGTATCACGATACCAAACTCAATTTGTCATGATACATGGAATTTTCTTACACAAAATGAAATTCCAAAGCTATTGGTGGGTTCCTTCTACTCTCCTCTCTTCCCTTATCTGACTATATCTTAAAAATACCTTTGTTTCTTTCCAAAAACATTCCTCATAATACTTGAGTGGTGTAGTTTCTCTCCATGTGTGTGGATATGGGTAAAAATTATATCACCACAGTGTAGAGCTCACCTTAAGGAGTCTCTCCCTTATTTTTTAGCCCCAAACTCTTGTTATAGGCTAAGTTCTAAGTGATATTAACTCAGATGATACTGATCATGATTCTCTCTCTTCACAATACGTTAACTAAACAAATGTATTTGGGATGTCGTATTTTGGTTTTAACCATTGATCAACGTGAGTGAACTCTAAAAAAATGTAAAATGTTTTATTTTTTGTGGTTTTTGGTGTCCTAACCTACTCCAAAACTCTTTATGGAGCTGTTGGGTTGTAGGGTATGCACACATCTTGAATTGTGCATGGAAACCCTCCTAGACCATGAGAATAACCTTCTTTGTATGTAATTAGAGTGTCACATGTGAACACTCTCCTAAAGCACTTTTTAATATTTCCTTATGCCATAATGTAGGAGACTCCTAAATATTTCACTTTTTTGGCACATGTAAGGAGTTCCCCACGTAAAAGTCCCATGCATGGAGTTTCTTGGGATTTGTTTGTTACAAGAGAGATCTTGGAATCTCCTAGAAGATATGTTAGTTAGAGATATTCCCTTTTTTACTTTTCAAAAGAAGCACATGGGGAAATGTGCTTAGCCTATATATAGAGGCTCATTTTTGTGAAGTGGTAAAGTATTGTGTCACAAAGTTTTTGCTCATTTGTTTAGGATTTGAGTTCTTGCTTGGCACTTTCACCCTTCCATTGGACCATTGGATCCCCATTTCTTGTTTTAAGTAGTGTAGTTTTAGTTCATTTCTGTTTGATGCACAAAAATACCCCCTAACCCCCTTCTCTCTCACCCTCTCTCACATACACACACTTCTACACACATATATGTGGGCATCACTATTGCTCTAGCACAATGATAAGTACCACGTTAAGAAGTTCCACCTCCTTAATGTCAATCCGCGAAAGAGATAGGAGTGATATGAAGATCGTGAATGTGAGATGTAGTGAGAGTGAAGGCGAAAAGTATAGAGATGCACACACACATGCACACACACATGTAAGAGACAAGTAAGACACAATGGAAGGTAGGAAAATAGACTTTATTCTCAAGTTCTCAATTACAAGCTCAGAATAGCTCTAAGCTCTCTCTATTCATACAAGCTAACCTAAAAAATGAGCTCTCTAGCTCTATTTATAGATTCTAGACTAGTTTTGACCGGTTTCACATCTAGTGACCGGCATAGTTAAAAAATAGGTTCTAGGTGCTATTTGAAGGTCTAAATGAAGTCTAAAGTTAACCAAAATTGGTAGGCTCATTCTACCTAAGCTCCTCAAGCTTGAGGACTCCTCGATTTGCACAAAATGGAGCATCTAATTACAAAAATGGTTGTTGTATGTTACATATGATACAAGAGTGATGAAAATCACAGTTTAGAGTTTTGATAATCCACCTGGCTCCCCAATAATTCATTGGGGTCTGGCTTCACATACTTCCAAGTCATTTGTGCCTCTGACTACTGCCCAACAACCCCCTCCCTCTCGCTTCTGTCATCCTCGACAGAACCTTGTTGTGGGGTCTGTCCGATATAATTCTGTAGGAGGTCCTGAGCGAGGGTATGCTTTGAAATGCGAATACCTCTTGCAAGATCTGCTTCCAATTTTTCCCAATAGATGGGTTGAGGTTCATTTGGTGGCGGGAGTCTGTAGTGCGTGGAGTACACCATTTGTTCACAAGCAAATAATTGGAGTAGGTGTGTGGGCGTGCTTATGAACAACTCTGAATGGTACTCCCAAAAACTGATCTCTTTGAATGTCATTTTATAGCATGCCGGTAAATATTTGATGCAATAGTGCCAGACATAACACACCCGGAGCGATGGTGTCGTACTCATATCATATGCTAAATCTTGATTGCCATGCTCGAATCTCGGGGTGTTAACGTGTGGTGCCTTGACACGATGGAAGACTTTGAATACTATCTGCATCATGTCAAATATTTTGACCGTCATATGGGCAGCTACATCATCCATGCGGCGTAATCGGTGGAGCCAGTGGCGAATTGTTGCCATCATATATCCTACAGTGGGTGGTCCAGGGGGTGAAGTGAAATATGGATAATTTGGACAGTCCTGGCACTGCTTGTTGTTTTGTACTTTGATTGCAAAGGCCTTCCAAGAGCGGCGACGTGGCATTGGTCCCCAACATGGGATATACTTTGAATCTAGGGGTGTCTTGACCCATGTGCTCAACATTTTGGGATATTGCTGTAATAAGTCCTAGTGCGAATTTGGTTGAAATATTTATCCGCTCTATGCTTTTGGTGGCAAATCATCAGGCTCAAACTGAGTTGTGTGTGAGGGTTTCTTGCCTGTCTCCTTTTCGATCGCCAATTGGTATTCTACCATTAACATAAAATATGGCTTATATTGTAGCTCATGCACAGATATATACTTGCGAGGGGCCAAGTGAACGAAATAAGGGGATTGCAAAATACGCTCCTCGATCATAGCCATTGCGTGTAATTGTGCTTCCACACGTGCTGAGTGGGTCTTTCCAAGTTCTTCTACAGTCTTCATCCATGGGGGAGTAGGGAGTTAAAAAGTGTGTTGGCCTTCAGTCGTGACACGTCCGCTTGGGATGGGTTGGGGTTCGTAGGCTTCTTCAAAAGTGTCCTCCACCGGGATAGTCACTGTTTCGTCATCCGTTGGTAGTTCGGGTGGGGAATCTGGCTTGGGAGGCTCTGCATAAGCTGCGATCTATGTTTGAAGAGTTAACTGGGCCCGTAGAGCATTGAGTTCTTTGATGATTTTAAGAGATGTGGCCGCAGGAGCTGGTGGTGCTTGTTGTACAGGTGCTCTCAACTGTAGCATTTTGTGGTCTTCCTTGAGCTTTTGTTATGCCTCATTCATACTGTCATAATCCTCTAGTAGTTTGACATGGTCTTCCAATAGTATCTCCATAGATTCAGAGGGGATAGCTTTGAAACGGCTGGGACTCAGTGGTTCATCTGGTTGATCTAAAGCAGCTTCAAGATTCTCTCTATTTTGTTCCTACAAGCGTTGATTCTCTTCTTTGGCTGCTGCTAGGTGGCATCTTAGTAGTCCCATGTTTCTAGTGAGCATTGCATTTCGAATGGTCTGAGCCCTTAACAAATTGTCGATATCTGTAATGGCCTCTTTTGTCTTCTGTTCACTTTCTAGTTGAAGTGTATGGTAGGCCTGGCATAGCTCTTGGTAGCATGTGTTAAGGGAGGCATTTTCAATGGTTAAGGAATTTAGCTGTGACTATAAGTCATTCGTGGTCTGCTGCAACATTTGGTAACTAGTGGCTAGAGATGCGAATTCATCTCTCACTTGTGTCATACATGCGAACATTTGACAGAATGCGGTGTCGAGTGTAGGTGATAAAATTAATGGTGGAGTGAGTGAAGATGCTCTG
Organism: Ceratopteris richardii; assembly: GCA_020310875.1. Taxonomy (NCBI): domain Eukaryota; kingdom Viridiplantae; phylum Streptophyta; class Polypodiopsida; order Polypodiales; family Pteridaceae; genus Ceratopteris; species Ceratopteris richardii. The sequence continues at coordinate 109,852,770 of CM035440.1, read as the reverse complement.
GGTGTTGATGCAAGGGGAAAGGGAAATAGGGATGGGAAAGTGGATGCAGTGGTGATTGTGGAGAAATGTGATATGCCTAAATGTGGTGGTGAAATGGATGAGGTGAGTGGTGGTGCAGTGGGTGGTGATATGTCCATGTCACTAGATGTTGTGTCAAGTGCAATGACAGTGAAGAGTGGAGTGATAGTGGGTGCTTGAGTGGGTGTGAATACAGGATTTACAAAGGTTGCCGAATAATTTACAGATGGGGTTTCGTGTATTGCTTGGTGAAGAGGGGAGAGAGGAAATATAGTGGGTCGGGGAGGTGACACGGGGGAGAAAGTCAATGGAGGGGGAAATGGGAATAGGGGTCTTGGAGGTATGGGGAAGGAAGGGACGGATGGATGGAGAAATGGACTGGATAGAAGGGTGGAAGTGCTAGGAGGGAGGCTAGGTTGTGTGGGTGCGGAAAGTGTGAGAGGAATTGAGGCAACAAAGGCTTCTGCGATCGCACTATCAAAGGATGTGGATGGTCTAGGAGAGGCAGGGTGTACAGGAGAGATTGGAGGGACAGGAGGTGAAAGAGGAGCAGTTGGTGTGGTGGGTACTTCGACAACAGTGGTGGTATTTATAGTAGAAGTGTGGGGCAGGGAGTCGATGATGATTGTTTCTTCTGCCAAAGATCCTTCACGAATGAGGCGTGCTTCCCGGGCCTATTGTGAAGACTAGGCATCCGTTGGTACACGAATATATTGACCAGGTTTTGATAGTAAGCAAATTCAGCATGGGTCAAACTGTGGTAGTGGCTTTCTCTACAAATAGCGTAATGCTTCATTAGTTCCTACTGACTTCACCAGTTCTCTAAAACCTTGAATGTAAGCTTCTTCGAAGCCTCCTATGGAAAGTTCTTGTTCTACAAGCGCTTGGATTTCTTCTTTAGAGAGTTTTCTATGCGCCCAAATGGCTTGCATGGTGCGGTATAGCTTCTTGATTGCCAATGTGTAGGCATCAACTTCAAATGTTTTGTCTTCGTAAGTACTTGTGTCACCTTGAGTGTCAGTGTGTTGTTCCTGTTCATTAGTCTGCACATTCTCTTGAGATTCATGACTACCTTGACTAGCTTCATCATCTCCATCTTCATCGTTAGTTTCTATCCTCTCTGCCTCAGAGCTGGAGACTACTTGCTCTTGCGGTTGATCAGGGGGTGTGGTAGGGTAACTTGTTCGTTCGTATTCCTTAGAGAAAAATTGTCCTTTTGAGAATTGAAATTCTTTTGAAAAAGCATCCGGCATTTCAAAATCAAAAGTTGTACTCATTGGTTCGACTTCCAAGTTGGGTATAGGAAAAGTAAATGCAACCGCACCGATGGAGGTGGGAATTTATGATGTTGTAGTTGTGGGTTCTTGAACGATAGTTGCTTGAGAGGTAACAACACTAATAGTACCTTTTGTAATAACCGATCGTGACAGGCATATGCGTATGGGTTGTATAGGTGCAGGGGGTTCCATAGGTGACTGTTCTGGAGAGGGTTGAGGTGACGGGGACTCTAGAACTTATAGGCATGGGATAGATCCTCGCATGGGCTTGCTTGCCCATCCCTTGCTAGATTTTTTGGCTTTCTTGGCGGTCCCTTTGAATGCCTTCAATTCTTCACTTGTCATTGCACATTCTATAGGCAAGTCATATGCCAAAATAATATAAACAATTCGAGTGAGAGCACAACATCCATGGATGACTTTTTTCTTTCCCATCTTTGCTGTGCTAGATACAACTGATCAATGATCCAACTTGCAAGATCTATGGTATGGGGCCCAATACAAGCTAAATACAATCCAAAACAAATACGCTTGTGAGGCATAGTGAAACGATCCTGTGCTGGGAATGTAAAGTGTTGCATACATATACGTAACGACTTTGATAATTCAGGTGTAATAGCCAAAATTTCTTCCCATTTCACGACATCACCACACTTCATCGGCTCTGGAATCAGCCTTTCTCGCTCTATTGGTGTGTGAGTTCCATGGATCTTAATTGTAGCTTGAATCAAATCCTTTGAAAGATAGAACTTCTTGAAAGGGGGGTCATTTACCAAGGATGACAAAATGAAAGTCATTAGGAAAAAAGGTGAGCCCTGCATGGGCCTTGTAAAGATTCCTAATTTTAAGGGATTAAAATGCTTAATCTTGTGGATTACAGGCCTATACAAAACCACTCGTGGTTTTTCACGAATAAAAAAGTATTTGATATACTCTACATTTAAATTCTTGAATTCTGAAGTTTTTGAGCCGTTGGATGCTATGAATCAATGGTTCAGATTAAAGCATAGGGATCTTTAGAGAGAGAATGCATTAAATGCATTGGATTTTGGAAGTATTTGCGCAACGCATTCTCTGCACAAACGTGGACCATTCGATGAAATCGAAATCTGATGGTATTTTGCGATCGACATTGATCTACATCTTGGAAGAGACATGCATCGTTAGATGAAGATGAAATCGGAGGATGGAGAAGCAAACGCGCCCTCACTCTTTGATCCTTCAAATCTGCACCTTTGGATCCTTATTGAATCTAATGGCCAACATTGAAAGCGCCATTTGCATTCGAATATCAATTGCGATCGTCCGATAGAAGGGCCAATCTAACGGATAGGAACAAAAGGCACCTTTTTTGAGCTCCCCTTCATCTCAACCATTGAATCTCTTTCTAATCCAAGGGCTTAAATGCAAGGATGCCTTGACTTTTGCCATTCAATCCATCCTTTGGATTTTTTAGCCAATCCAAGGGTTATAATTCATTTCCAAGGCTTCCAAAACCATTCAAGTAAGAAAAACCACTAGTTCAAGGTGGTTTATTCCTCTTTGACCAGAAAAAAACCATGGAAGCCTATGCCTAGCCTATGTGATTAAGGGACTAGACTGTGGCCACCACCCTCTTCTCATTGGTCCATCCCTAATCACTCCTGAAGCTAAAAGGCCCATGCAAGGTTCGCCTTTTTTCCTAATGTACCTGGTAAGTCCTTGTTCTCGGAGGTTGTAAGTGTGGTCACCAGGTAGTAGCATCTATAAAAATCCGGCTTGGGTAATGGATCATTGAAGTATTCCGTGAAGCCTGCTCTAGCCCAAACGTGCTTTAAATCTTCTGTATTTTGGAGCGCTTCAAATTCTCTGGAGAAGAATTGGTACTTGCCCCACTTACTACTGTCAAAAGTCAACGTGGCATAAAAAATGAAGTCTGCATCCGCCAAAGGTCCTACTAAACCTTGAAACCAATGTGAACTTTTTTAGTGTATCCCTCCAGAGGGTCATCAATTGGCATTGGTCCTGGGAATCCTTGAAATTCAGGTGGTTGTGACGTAGGATATGGCTCGGCTAGTAACTTGCCAAGATTGACCATGGATACACTGGGGCCAGCTTTAGATGGTCCTTCTGTCTGCATGATGATGGATGCAAATGTGGAGAAGATCTACTACAAAAGATTAGCACATTAGTATGGAAATTAATCATGATCCCATTAAAGTGAGACCGCAATCCCTTTCCATATCCGATGTGTAACCCGTGTAGCCAAGTGTTGTGAGGTGGTTTATGGAATGATTTTTGCAAAACTAATGTAGGTTCTAGACACCTACATGCTTCAGATAGTGCATACATTGCTTGATGAGATATTATTACAATTGATGTTGGGTTATAGTGTGTGAATTTGTACAAAGTTCAGTTGTGAGTGAATTATTACAAGGAAGTTGGTTATTCGGGATGGGGTTAATGTTATACAATTGGTTATGAGAGGGCTTCTGGATACATTTCGGTATCCATTTCCTAAGGGTGGTTGATTGGGTGGTATGTTTCTACTGAGGGACAAAAGGTGATATTGGATGTGGTGGTATTGAGGGGTGAAAAGATTCCTGATGGGTATATATTACATGGCTTGAGTGTTGAGCTATAATACACTGTTTGGGTACCCAAATCTGCATGGGTGTGGGTCGATTCATACGGTACTTCTTGGCGATCCAAATCTGTCGAATCTTTGTACTTGTAGAAGAAGGTTGAGGAGACTTTGGATATGCCTGTGATTTTGCTGAAACTTTGTCTTATCCTTGTCTACATTGTTGAAATCTGTTGGTGCTTTCTATCCTTTTGGAACCCATGCTTGTTTCATGCCTCTTGCTTTGTGGTCCTGATACCACTGCTTTCTTTGCATCGTCTGGTAGGCTTGTCGGTTTGGGTTCCTTCATTGTGGTTGACTCCTTTGAGATTAGGGTTGAGAGGTCGGATGGACACTCTGCTTTGGAAAAGAAGGTAGGTCCAACACTTGCAATACTTGCCCATTAGGAAGTGCAGCCTTTTGTATCATTAATCTAGGCCAGTCCACAGTAAGTGTGGAAGGATGGGCACCGCAGGGTGTTGCGCCCAATTATCTGCTGATGCAACCCACCTGATCGCTGCTGGAAGACCAGGGGAAAATTTGTTGCCATTCTTTTATTTGGAAACTATCCATCGCCAAGCTCTCATGGGTTGACTTTGGAGGGGATGTGCTTAGCGAAGGGATCTTGCCAAAGATCTTCTAGTCCTTCGTTGCATGCGTTTCATATGGTCTAGGGTTACATACCTCAGGTGAAGTGTTATTAGGGAAGTCAAGCGATATCACTCGCTGATGATCTAAGGTTCCAATATGCAAGGAGCCTTGTCTAAGATTTAGGTCCACTGAATGATCGTATAGCCAATCTTGGCCAAGGATTAGGGGTTCTATCAGGTCGTCGTCATGGCACACTAGTAGCTTTGCTATCATGGTCAAATCGTGTATGAGGATAGGAAGGTCCAACTCACCCATGCAAGGGTTTCCATCCCTCCTAGCCCATTGAGGTATGCCTCAATTGGCCGCATTTCTATTCCTGAGTCCTTATAGTGGGACCATCTAATCGCACTAGTCACAACACTTGAGTCAATTAAAGCCCTGAGCTCATGGCAAGGGTTGCTCTAGCTTGACTGTAATGAATGGTCTCTTATCCACTATGCTAGGATGAGTAATTGACTTTGCTTGACACATGGCCATGGGGTATCAGGGTGTTGTTTCCAGATGGTTATAATGTTCTCTCCCTAGTCTTTGTTGTCTTAGCTTCATGCACTTAATGCATTTTATAGCTTCTGCCTGAGCTTCTGCACATATTTTTTTTTTTCCTCCTTACGCTTCTTTGCCAACGTGAGTCTTCTAAGCATATCCTCAGTAAGAGGTTCCTGATATAACTTGAGTCTACAACCACTAATGTAATTAGGCATTATGTCTCCTTCTAGGGTGGCTAATTGTACTGCTCCACTTGTCGAGAGTCTGTTAATGATCATAGGTCCATAACCTCGCTTTTCTAATTTCTGTACATGCTATTTTAGCGTATACACTAGTACTAAATCCTCTTCTTTTAAGCCTTTGTCTTTTACATGTGCATCAAAATATGCTTTCTGTCGTTTCTTTGCTACATATATGCCTGCTGCCGCTTTCAGCCTGGTTTCTCCTAATCGTTCCAAGTCCATTATTCTTGATGATAATTCATGGCCTGTCCGCTGATGTTCTCGTGCAACTTTGAGGGTCGGTATCAAGAAGTCCAAAGGAAGCACAACATTTTGACCAAAAACCATCTGAAAGGGAGTTGCATTGAGTACAGTCTTGTAGGCCACTCGATATGCCTAAACAACATGATGTAACTGTTTGTCCCAATCTGAACATTTGTTGTTCATGAGTTTCATCAGTACTTTACAAAGGATCTTGTTAGTGCTTTCTGCTTGACCATTGGCCTGAGGATGATATGGTGCAGATTTCTTGTGAATCACCATAAAATCCAGTAAGAAATATTCAATGACTTGGTATTACGTGAATATAGAGATGTGTTCGCTTGGAGCTACAAAGACCTGAAAGGAGTAGACCCTGATATATGCTCCCAAAGAATCCCTATGACTCTAGAAGCAAAACCGATGAAACAAAAACCATACATGTACAATGATAACTATGCTACTAAGATTAAAGAGGAAATATATCATTTGATAGAAGGAGGATTCATTTACGAAATTGAGCATACCGAATGGGTATCCTCCATTGTGGTTGTGCCCAAGAAAAATGGAAAATTGCGTGTGTGTATTAACCTTAAAAAAGTTAATGCTTCCACAATTAGAGACATTTATCCTCTTCCTATCACAGAACATTTATTGGAAAGAGTTGCGGGCAAGGAAGTTTACAGCTTTATTGATGGTTTCTCAGGCTATAATCAAGTAGCCATTGCTCCAGAAGATCAACATAAGACGGCTATTGCCACAGAATGGGGCATATTTGCATTTCGTGTAATGCCATTTGGGCTAACAAATGCACCTGCCACTTTCCAGCGACTCATGTGTCATGTTTTTAATGAATTCTTACGTAAGAATTTGGAAGTTTATGTTGATGACATATGTGCACATTCGAATATAAGGCAGACTCATATCCTAGAACTAAAGCAAGTGTTTGACAAATGTCGAGAATATCAAGTTTGTCTGAACCCAAAAAAATGTGTTTTCATGGTCAGACAAGGAAAAATTCTAGGACACATTGTGTCAAAGAATGGAATCTTTACAGATGAGGAAAAAGTGAAAATAATTGCCGACCTACCTAGACCAAGTAACGTAAAAGAATTATAGGCATTTATGGGTCTTTGTGGTTATTACAAACATTCATACACATGTATGCAATCATAGCCAAGCCTTTGTACTCTCTTTTTACCAAGTTTGAATGGACATATGAGTGTGAAAATTCATTCAATGAACTTAAACGACGTTTGTGCTCAGCACCAATATTAACAACCCCAGATTGAAGCAAGCCATTCCATGTACATGTGGATGCATCCAACTATGCCATAGGATGTGTGTTGGCACAACCCACGAACGAAGGAAATATAGATCTCCGTATAGCGTATGCGAGCAGCCAGTTGAACGCAGCAGAAAGAAATTACACCACTATGGAACGAGAAGGATTAGGAATGATCTATGTAGTAAAGAAATTCATGCATTATTTTTTGGTAAAGAAGTTCAAGTTCTTTACAGATCATCAAGCGTTATTGTACTTAGTCAATAAGCCATGTAACACAGGATGACCGATACGTTGGTTTCTATTGCTAATGGAGTACGACTTTGAAGTAGTAGTCAGGAAGGGAAAGACACATCTCAGAGCTGACCACCTCTCAAGATTAACCACAGGAGAAGCTCCTCAAGGAATAGTGGATAAATTACCCGATGCATATTTGTTTAACCTTGAGATAGTGCCAGAATGGGCTAAGCTGATAGTCCCTATTCTCACATATGGACCCAAGAATCCTAGGATATGGATCAAGGAAGGAGAGATTACCAATTCACAAAGATATCAAATAATAGCAGGAAGTATATATAAAAAAGATAATAAAAAGATTCTCGCTTGTTGTGTAGATGAATCAGAACATGCTAATTGGTTGCAATTAGCACATGTAGGTGCATTAAAGCAACATCATTCAAAACAGCATACCTTGCAGACTTTGCACAGACTAGGAGTATATTGGCCTTCCATGGAAGCAGATGTGTACAAGTTGTGTAAAGAATGCCCTGTCTGTTGTGAAAGACCACCAGTAGAACACGCTATGTTATATCACATGTCTCTCACACCAGAATGGAGTGAACCTTTAGTGACATACTTGAGGACTAAAACATTCCCTCAAGGAATGATCTTAGCATGACAACGTAGTCTAGAGTAGGAAGCTCAAGACTATTCAGTTATTGATGACAACCTATACAAACGAGGACGAGATGGATACTTAAGACAATGTGTTCATGAAAGCGATTATTTGAGCGTACTAGAGACTGCACACCAAGGTGTTGCAGGAGGTCATTTTGGCCCCGATAGGATAATCAAAGCCATATTTTTTGCAGGATTATGGTGGCCCACTCTTCACATGGATGCACATACCTATGTTAAGAGATGTGATGTGTGGCAGAGAACTCAATTTCCTACTTGTAGAGATGAAATGCCATTGAAACCCATGATGGGAGGACGTACATTTTCTAAGTGGGGTATATACTTTGTAGGACCCATTAACCCCCCTGCAAAAGGTACTCATGCTGAATACATCATAGTTGCCACGGATTATCTTACCAAATGGGTAGAGGCTAAGGCCAAAAAAAAGAATGATGCACACACGACTACAAAACTTGAACCTGAACTTGTACTTGAGCTTTGAGCATTCATCACCTTTAAGTATGGTTTCCATACCACCATACCCGCTTTGATGCTAATGTGAAACTTAGTGTTCTTGAACATCAAGCCCACATCCACACCATTGTGCAATGACTGTTGCTTAAACTTAATATTCTTCAAGTTTAAAATCTTGTACTAGAAATTGATCATTGTATTGATGTCTAATAACTTGATCCTATATGAAACACAATACCTTGCTCCAACATTGATCTTTTCATGCTCTAAAATCAAGCATTCAAAATGGCTTCTTTAATCTTTTGAACGTAAGACCCTTTAAGTAAAAAAATTGGTCTTGTCTTAACCTCTTAATTCCTTGTGTATCATTAGACCTTTGATCTCTAGGGTATCTCTAGACACTTTAATCTCTTTGTGTCTCATCTTGAAGAACCCTTTCCAAGTTTCAATCCAAACCTACTTAGTATTCTTTTCTCAAAAGGTAAATATTTTTCTTCTCAAGAGTCAATTTTGTTGAGGACATGATTTCTTCTACCTCATTTCCATTTGTATCTGCATGAGTGCATCTCCATTTTGTATCCACAAGACACTTCATTTCCATTTTACTTCTTTTTTTTGTATCTCATTGTATTTGGGTACCTTGCCATTTGCTTCTACCATTGTATTCATTCTCATTCAAGGGGAATTATCCCACATATGATGTTCTTTGGAGATCCCCCTCCAACTCTATATAAGGAGGGCCTCTCCCCCAATTTGTACTTGGTTAGAAGCTTGTAGAGCCTAATCCATGCTCTTGGCAAGCTCATTTCTAATCCATGTGAGTTTACCCATTTCTTGGTCTACTCACTTTGAGTCTCTCACACTCTTTAATTTTGTGAGTACACTATTCTTTTCATTTTTCTTCTGTACATGTACTCTCTACATGGTATTAGATTATAGATAGAGGTCTTGGTGGCCATTTTGGCGATGATTGTGGAGATTTTGGTGGTGGTGGTGCTTGACTGTTCATGGTTTTTCTTTCTCCTCACTAAAAGAAGCTTTTGCCATCAATATTTTTCCACTTTGGGCCTCATTTTGCCCATTTTCCCACCTCCCATCCTTCTCATTCATCCATTTTCCCACCCCTTTCCATCTTTCCCACCCTCACATGCTTCTTTGTGACAACTATGTCTTCATTTGACGACATTTTTTGGAATTTCTATTAGATCTCATGTGTTGGAAGTGTTTATTAACACTTTAGTGTTGGTGATGATGGCATTTTAATTGACTGAAGTGTTCATTTACACTATTGCTCATTCTAGTGGCTATTTCTTTTGGTGACCAGTTCATTATCTTTGATGGTATATCCCTACAGAGGAAGAGCACGATCAACATGAGAACTCCAATTGCTGTTCTTCAGCGTCTCCCCCTCTGTTGAATCCGGCCACCATCAGAGTATTCTTATCTTTAAGCAAGCAGCCATCTTCGAGCAAGTCTCAGGAATTCCTTCGAATATGGTAGAGTAAGTCGTTTGAGCTGGAACTGGGTATCATTTGAGAACACACAGAAGTCCCATCCATCAAGGCGCCATGAATGTGCTTTGCCTTGAAACTTGAAAACCTCTTGACAGGATATCAATTCTTCTTTGCTAGGGTTTTCAAATGAAAACCAATCTAAATTCCAAGTAGTTGAATTTTCACAAATTCAAGTTCAATTGGTTTATCCTTGACCACTTTGTAGTGACAAGAGCTTTTGACTTCTTGTCTTTAGATTCCTTTCTTTACTGATGCTTTAGGTACCTACCCCGGGGAGTTTATATACGAATCTCTCCACTGCTTAATTCTAAAGCATCCGCTCATGCTTTCTGGATTTGTACCAAAATCCTTTAAGGATAGGCAAACATTATGTTTTACCTTCCACAGACTTAAGTACCGTCTTCACGGTTGCAGACTACATTCTTAGAATTTCTTCACTCTGTTCAAACTTGGAACAGCTTACTCTTTTCACAATTTTCCATTGGATAAATAGAACTTGAGTGAATAATTCTCAAAAGGAATTTTATTGCCAATACTTGGGAAATCTACATAGCAGTTCCTATCGCACATTCTTTTGACAATCATGGCCAAGCTTGATCAAGTCTAGTTGATCTTGTGACTTAAATAAAGATTTAGTCTTTATCCTAAAGATCTCTTGAACTATCTAAAGCTTCTTTGCTTACTTGCAAGATTTTTAGAGATCTTTCCCTTACTCAAGTCCAAGCATACACTAATGCCTCTCAGATTCCAAAGCTAAGAATCTTTGATATACCTTTAGGTTATATCACAATTTGGACTTTAAGTACCACTTCTAGTGGTTCGGGATGTCCAGCGAACTACTTATGGATTAAAGAGTATGAAGAACTTCATTGTCAATGTTTGGAAGAATGTTATTCTTCAAAGAATTGAGATTCCTTCTAGGGAATCAAATATCTTGAGCAAATGATTCATCTTGGAATCTTTTGCAATGTTGGAAGGATATTTGAAAGAAATTCTTTCAAACAATATCCAAAAAGTTTACTGATTCAATTGTATTCATTTCTTGAGTATCAAACTAGAGACTAAATATCACCCTTTGGATATGGTTTCCCATGTCACTATGAAAGTTTAAGTTTGATCTTTCATTTATGTGATATTGTCTCCTATTCGTGAGTTTTGATCCAAGATTCATTATTATTGGTCAATCTTTAGATGTTACTAGGGTCCTTTAAACATATTTCACCAATCAAAATTATGTTTAAAGTCCAAGCATCTATTGATGATTGATCCAATAGTAATGCTACTATAAACACATAACTTTGAACTTTATAGTTTGTTTAGGAAAAGTTCATGGATTGGAGATCCATTTCTTGGAACTTTCTATGAAAAGTTCACACTTGATTATCTTATTTCCTAAAGATTGCTTACTTTGATTTCCTCTTGAAGCTTCAATTAGCTTAAAGGAAACCAAAAATTTAACTCTCTAAAAGAGTTCTTCCATGTTTCCATGATTGCTTAGCTAGTTGCATCTTTTACCAGAGATGCAACTATAGAACCTAACATCCTCTTATTGATGTCAAAGATCAATTGATGTTGAGGTTCAACCTTCATATCTTGGCAGAACATCTTTATCCTAAAGAGGTTTTGCCTTCATCATCTTTTGGCAAAACATCCATAACTAGTAGATGTTTCGCTCTTATCTATCCAATCCATCAATTTCTATCCCGATTGATGGGTATGTCCATTTTTGGAAAGATGTGCTTAACAAGAGGTCTAAGCTATCACTTTTCCAATGGCTTATCTCTTTACACACCTTTTATTAGAACATCATCATTCCTGGGTCCTATCATATAGTATGAATTTATGTGTATTTTGGGAAGAGTTCATGAATCAATTAAGATCCTCTACTTGGAACATCTGCCTTCCCAAAAATAAATTCATCTCGAACATGGTAGGAGAATGATCTCACGTGGAATAGAAGGCTTGACTATTTCATTTTAGTGTTTCTCTTTTAGGAAATATCTCAATTCCTAAAAGTCACTTACGGAGGTTTCATCATGAGATATGAATCTTGAAACCATAAAGAAACTTCTTAGATCTTTCGAAATCTTCTAAATAGAAGAGTGCTTATGGAACTTGGAAACATTGCTGAGGTTATCATCCAATCTTTGGATGCTTGAGAAGTTACATAAATTACGTAACTAATCAAATAAAGCTTATACGCATGACTTTCTAAATATCACCTATACTTAGAGAAATCATTATAAGCTTATCTTCATGACTCCCTAAGTACATCCGGGACTTAGAGTCATCATACATCATCAAGAAAATTTAATACTTAACTTTCTCCTAGTGCCTACTTATACCTAGTAAGACATCAAACATACTTAATTGTCATTAAGTATTTATTTTTGATAACGAAGTATCAACTTGGGAAGGAATCGACTAATTACTTGAGCTGCAAACTAGAACTGGCATGTCTTTGCAAGTAACTAGTCCTCTATCTTCCCTAATGTCAAACCGCGAGCTTTATAAAGTAAGCTAAATACTAAGAGAGTACATTTTCATATCTACTTGCAAATAGCATCCCGTTCTACCATGCAAATGCATGTGCCTACATGCAAATCCATATGCTCACATGTGTATGCATGCATGTTCCTTGCATGCCCATGAAAATAATGCAACAATCATGCATGAGCTTGATGCATGATTTTTCCTTGTACTAAGAATGTATATCATGCAATCTTGATGCATGTATATCCTTTCCTTTGTCCTAGTGCACTATGATATAAAAACATATCCTCATGGTGCAATAAAAAGCTTACTCAATGGAAAGGAAATATGGAATTAAACTACCAAAATACATTCTTTGATGCACAAGGATCAAGTCTCTCCTTAATGAAAACTAATTCTTAGAATGAAATATGGATTGTTTCATTATCCTAATCTAGACTTAATCAATTGAAATCTTGGCTATTTCAATGTGCATCTAGGATTAAGTGTAGAATAATGAAAAAAAAATAAATCAAGCATTAAAGCCGAGTAGAAACTGGAAAATTCTTAGCTTTGATCATAGCTTCATCCATTCCTTTGATGAACTCTTTGTTTACTCCAAGAGTTCCTCAACTATATAGAAATTGAAGTTTAGAATCCAATATATCTTCATATGAATAGCCTGATGACTTCTCATGGTAGAAGTCTAGTTCAAATCAAAATCCTTTATTGCAGTGCATAGGATGCTTCGATCTGCTCCGTGAGAGTCAGAGTTCGAAACCCGATTGGCACCCCTTTTGCTTGTGCTCAATGCTCGATGACCTTCTGCAGATATGGGGTTTTCATGAGTCTTCACCTTGTAGAAGCACGTAACCGTACTGATCTCTTGGATAAGCGAAGACAACCTCAAATTGAGGTCGTGGGTTCAATTCGTGAGACTGGCGGCATGGAATGCTCTTTTTTATTGCTCTGTTGGTATGGATTCTACAGCGCTGAACTTCTTAGTATAAGCTTGTGCTCGACAATAGGACATGCAACCGGCTTGACTTCTTAGAGAAGAGAACATCCTCATTTAGTGCAGGTCACGGGTTCGACTCCCACGCGCAGTCACAGCAGCAAGCTCCACTTTTGCTTGCGCTCGAAATGATATCAATAGTGATATGAGAAGTATATCAGAACAAATATCCGCCCTGTCATCTTGTCTACGAGAAGTACTACTGAACGCTGTGGATGCGGGTTCAAATCCAACCGTGAGTGCCATATTGAGAAAGATCTTCTTTGTAATACAATCCTCAAGATGTTTTGCATGATCATGCAAATTCGAAACAATGCCTCCTCCTCTTATCTTGCAGCCACGAGCCACAAAACTCATGAGGATGATAATGAAACCAAGCTCAAAGAATGATATGAAATCAAAGAGTAACCTCACCAAGGTCACCATGGAAGCTTGTGAAGATGATGATGAGCCTATCAAGGTCTCCATGAAAGCTCAACCTTGAGCTCCGGTACCAATGCAAGATTACGACCACCACATGCTAGAGAGATGACTCTCCTCCCAACCAAATGCCTCTTTATATAGCTCTCACTAGGGGACTACCTTCTTGGGCAGGTGGATACTAACCATCCAAGTGTCAACCATGTAACTACATGTGCACCAAGTGTCCCAGTTAACTCGAGTTAACTCAAGTGGATGCTTCTAGAAGGCTCTAGATCTCTTTGGGCAAAATACTCTCTCCATGTCCCCCATGGGGATTGAACCCAAGACCTCCTCCTTCACATCCTTGAGACTTAACCACTAAGCTAAGTGGATCACTTGTTCACAAGAGCACAAGACCTTCTAGTAAGTCTAAACTCCAGATCTTTGGTCATACACACGGATGACCAAACGGTGTCCGATTTCAGATCTGTCTGAACCGACCAGACCCCTAGATCATAAACTTACTTTATTACACGCATGTTTTTCAAAGTCGCCTCACTATAATCGCTATTCTTGACATAACGAAAAAATCCTATAAATACATGCACTCTCTGGATTGCCGAAATAGAGTGCATGGGGGAGATTGCACCCAAACCTGTGTTTTGTCTAGCCTCTTTGCATATCTATTTTTTGTTTGTTTTTTAGCATCGATATCCTCTGTGTGAGTGTGAATTAAGATCCTGATTACACAATCATTTGGCCACATAGGAGGAGTTCAAAAGAAAATTGATTGAGGAACTATAATTTGTAAAATCACAGATGTGTAGAGGTGCACATCTGTTGTAGCATTGCTACTTGAAGAGTCTGCACAAAAGTTTGCATATTCCTTTCTCTCATGGACACCTTGAAGAAGCACACAAAATATTTCCCTTCTCTCTTCTCTATTCTGAAGTGGCACACATGTGCAAGGTAGGTTGCGGCATTTCCTTTGTTACCTAGGTGATGAAAAAGGTAAATTTTGGCTTTTGATAGAATTAGGACATTCCTTCTTAGGGGCTTGAGTATAGGAATCAAGTATAGATGTAGAGAACTCTTCATCAACTATGACCCACAGGGGCTATGGACAATGAAGGTGGAAACTCTCCTCCCTTAGCAACTTTGAATAAGCCCGTCTCTTTTGCTCCTTCCTTCTTCACCTCTTGCTCAGACTCGATATGATGTTGTTGCTTGGACTTGATATGATGCCCTTGAAAGAATTACATGCAAGTTCTAAAATGCACTTTTGTTGCAAATTGTAGTGCTTAAAACATAGTTATTTAAATTGATATTGGTGTCTAAAAACACCACTACCCATATGTTGGAACATCAATCTTACACTATGCTTGAGGTGGATTTGATCTACATCAAAGGCTATCACATCGAAAGAATATCCGTTGGAGAGTTCTTTTTCTTATGGTCATTTATTGTATTTTTTGAGAGATTTTTGATGGTTCATTTACTATTGTAAAAGCCTTGAGCTTTACACATGTAAATGTAGAAAGATAAAGCCCAAATCCCACGAATTTGTGGTGGTTGAAGTTGCATTCAATCAAGCAATCAAATCACCTAAAAGTAGATCAAACTAGATCTTCACTTTTCCTAGATTGTAGGAAAGTGAATTGATTCCCTCCAACAACCATTCCCACCTTCATTTGAATTCAAACTTCACTTGTAGAAGTCGTGGAACACTCCTAGAGTCTATATGAAGACTTGAAATCACTTGTACATTACATGGAAGCAATATACATACACGTGTGACCATCATCGTCTTGCTCCTTAAATTCTCTGCATCATCTTCTTCGCCAACAATAATCTTTTATGGAGGGGGAGAATACTTCTCCAAAGAGTTTGATGAGTTCTTGCAGGACAAAGGTATCAAAAGGGAAGTGACTACTAGGTACTCTCCTCAACTAAATGGAATTGCAGAGAGGAGAAACAAGACATTGGTTGGATCATCCCGAACAATGCTTGAAGAGAAGAAGTTGCCACATTATCTATGGGCAGAAGCTATTTCAACTACTGTGTACCTTGTCAATAGACTACCATCCAAATCACTTCAAGGTATGACTCCTTATGAAGCATGGCATGGAAGAAAACCTAGTCTTGGACATTGCAAGGTTTTTGGTTGTTTAGCTTATGTTCATGTACCATCACAAATAAGAGGTAAGCTAGATGAAAGGGCAACAAAGGCAGTGTTTATTGGATATGATTCAACTCAGATGGGTTACATGTTCTTCAATCCTTCAACCAAGCAATTCACTACAAGTAGAGATGTTGTGTTTGAAGAACACAGGTCTTGGTATGATGAAGACAAACAAAAGGTAACACTACCATATGATCTTGATTCCGACTCTCATCAATTAGGAAGCAAGCATGATATACAGGTCCAGGATCCAAGAAGTGATATAGACGATGACCAAGATGAAAGGGAAAAGGATTACAAGCTATGGAAGTCAAGAGGCAAAGCAAAGATGCAAGAGGTTGGAGAATGCTCCAAACAAGCACCTAGAAGATCAGCAAGAGAGAAGAAACAACCAGAAAGGTATGGATATGATTCCACATTTGTTACAAAGCATTCAATATACTTGGCAAAAGACTCTATTTCAGAGGAACCCTCAACCTATGAAGAGGCAAAGGGAAACCCTAATTGGGAAAAGGCTATGAAAGAAGAGATAGATGCATTGAAGGAAATGGACACTTGGGATTTGGTTCCAATATCGCCGAATCAAAAGGTAATTGGTTGCAGATGGGTATATAAAGTTAAAAGAAACTCAGATGGATCAATTTGTAGGTACAAGGCAAGATTAGTTGCCAAAGGATGCTCACAAACTCATGGTAAAGACTATGAGGAAATATTCTCACCAGTTTCAAAGATGACTACAATCAAGACATTGATAAGTGAGCTGCTGCAAGGAATTGGAGACTCCTCCAACTTGATGTGAAAAATGCATTCTTAAATGGTTGGATAAGTGAAGAGGTATACATGTCACAACCACCATGTTTTGAAAACCCTAATCATCCATCTTATGTTTGCAGACTTAAGAAAGCATTGTATGGATTGAAACAAGCTCCAAGAGCTTGGAATTACAGGTTGGTTACATATCTTCAAGATCAAGGGTTCAAAGCTAGCAGCTCAGATCCTTCTCTATTCATCAAAAGGGATCACAATGAGGTTATCTATCTATGTGTATATGTAGATTATATTATTGTGACAAGTGATGATCTAAATCGCATTCAAAGGATCAAGAGACACATGCAAGAGGAGTTCAAAATCAGTGACCTAGGTGAGCTCACATATTTCCTAGGCATGCAGGTGATATACACAAATGAAGGAATGTATTTGACTCAGAGAAGATACATTTAGGATCTTCTTCTCAAGTTCAAAATGGAGAACACTAAACCTACAGGTACACCTTTGGAGATGAATCATAAACTTAGTGTTTATGAAGGTGAGAAAATTGAAGACCTAAAAGAATATCAAAGCTTGGTAGGTAGCTTGATATATGCTACTCATACAAGGACAAACATCTCATATAGTGTGGGAGTGCTTAGTCAGTTCATGCACTCACCGAGAAGACCACACATGGATGTGTCTAAGAGAGTACTTAAGTATCTCAAAGGTACAATCAACAAAGGTATATTCTATCCTTATTCTTCAGATTTGGATATCACAATCTATTTAGATGCAGATTGGGTAGGAGCTAAGGATGATAGAAAAAGTACATCTGGTTACTTAGCATTTGCAGGTTTGAAGCTAGTGTCATGGAGTTCCAAGAAGCAACCAACAGTTGCTTTATCCTCAACTGAAGTAGAGTACAGAGGCTTGACCATAGCAACTCAAGAGGCAATATGTTAAAAGCATTGTATACAGATTTGGGACTTGTGAGTTCCAAACCTCACATATTTGGAGATAATGTAAGTTCCATGCATCTAGCAGCAAATCCTATTTTCCATGCGAGAACCAAGAACATAGAAGTCCATTACCACTTCATCAGGGAGAAGCTCATGGCAAAGGAGATTGACATTTCTTTTGTTCCAACTGAAAAGCAAGTAGCAGATATGATGACAAAGGCACTTGATGGAATAAAGCTTTGTAGATTCAAAGCTATGGCAGGTATTCAACCTATCAGAGAATTAAGACTCAAGCATACTTTAGCTTGAGGGGGAGCTGTTGGAACATCAAGCTTACACTATGCTTGAGGTGGATTTGATCTACATCAAAGGCTATCGTGTCAAAAGAATATACGTTGGAGAGTTCTTTTCTCATGCTCATTTATTGTATTTTTTGAGAGATTTTTGATGGTTCATTTACCATTGTAAAAGACTTGAGCTTTACACATGTAAAGGTAGAAAGATAAAGCCCAATTCCCACAAATTTGTGGTGGTTGAAGTTGCATTCAATCGAACAATCAAATCACCTAAAAGTAGATCAAACTAGATCTTCACTTTTCCTAGATTGTAGGAAAGTGAATTGATTCCCTCCAACAACCATTCCCACCTTCATTTGAATTCAAATTTCACTTGTAGAGGTCGTGGAACACTCCTAGAGTTTATATAAAGACTTGAAGTCACTTGTACATTACATGGAAGCAATATACATACACTTGTGACCATCATTGTCTTGCTCCTTCAATTCTCTGCATCATCTCTTTGCCAACAGTAATCTTGCAGAGGTTGCTGCTCTCTCGCTAGAGCTCCAAATTGAGTGCAAGATGGCTCATTGGAAAATTATTAGTGTCCAAATTATTCCTATAAATTTTCATAGCATTTGGTTCAGTATATTGAGATAAATATGAGTTTTTCTATCTCAGGGTCAATCTCTACGTATTCCTAAAAAATAGGAAGTACCATGTCTCATTCATTCCTATAGCATATTTTGCTTATTCCTTATACTTTTGTGCATTCTATACACTTAACCCTATGTGTATCACTCCCATAAAATGAGTTTTTTTAATTGTAATCACACTAGTCGCTATGGGCATTTGAAGTTCATTGTCTCTTCCATAGATAGTAAGTTTTTTGAGCTAGTCCACCCGTGAACCTATCTATTTTGTATCGACTCATCCTCCTTGATGCTCCAAAGCACATAGTGTGTTTCTTTGCATTTATCACATGCTTATAAGGTCTATTTGAGTCTCCATAATCTCAAGGACTGGTCGTGTGCCGGTTGGATATACCAAACTTCGTCGCTTCGAAACGCTTTTTCTACCTTCTACAAGCTTCTCCAAGTTCTTTCACCATACAAGAAAAAAATTGCTGATTATCTAATGACACACGGATGAAAACCTAAAAGAAGGGTGGGAAGGGAGGGAATGAAATTGAAATTCTAAAAGAAAATTACCGATGCTCTAATACCATGTTGAAATGAACAGAGGCTACTCCTAATCTACTTAAGAAACATAATGATATCAAGCTGAGGAAAAAATGAAAGATAACAAGACATGGTGAATTAAATAAAATGAAGATAACTTACATAAGGTGCTCTATGAGGATTGAGACTTCATGAGGAGAGGATGCATGCTC
Source organism: Ceratopteris richardii (assembly GCA_020310875.1). Taxonomy (NCBI): domain Eukaryota; kingdom Viridiplantae; phylum Streptophyta; class Polypodiopsida; order Polypodiales; family Pteridaceae; genus Ceratopteris; species Ceratopteris richardii. Next base: position 109,833,636 of record CM035440.1, on the reverse strand, counting down.
TTGGAAAAGGGCTAGAGTGCATGTGCTTATGGGGAGTGAAGTGAGGCCCTACTTATATGGATTTGAGGGCGAATCTCCTTGCATGTGGGATAAATCTACTTGCATGAGAATGATTTACAGTTTGGACAAAAAGGTGGAGGATGGAACTCTTAACATGAGCATGGCCATCTCTCTCTTTAGATTTTTTCCTATAATCAGATACGAGCTATTATCTTCCTTATTTTCAAAGGAAAGGAATCAAAATCCTTGCGAGAATCACTTTCCCTTAGCCCATTTGGATGTACATGCATGCCTTGTGTCTATGGAATAATGAATTAGGTAGACTTCTTCAGTGATCTTAGATTTATTGTTCCCTTTTGGCACTTCCACAAACCTCCAACTCCATAAAATTTTACATTTTTGTAAACTTTGTACCTTACGGAGTATGTGATAGAGGTCCTACCTCTATCTTGAAAGGGCCAAAAATATTCATCTTCCACTTTCATGATAAAGATGAGGAATCTTTAGATAATTCTTTACTCTTCCATAGTCCTTTTCAAATACAAAATATACTTTACTTTTATTTGTAGGACTTAGCAAATTATATGAACTTAGCAAAGTGGGTTATGACAACAATCAAAAGGGTTACAGGTTATACAACCCTACCAACAAAGGATTCTTGGTAAGCAAAGATGCAGTTTTTGATGAGAACAATTCATGGTATGAAGATTCATGCAGGAAAGTCAAATTGCCATATGACCTTGAAGAAGATTTCCGAAAACTTGGCAGAGAACATCAACCAAAGATTGAAGAACAAGATACTTCAGAAGATGATGAAGAAACTCACATGGAAAAAATCAAAGCATGGAAGTCTAAAGGTAAAGCAAAATTGCAGGAACTTGGACATGAGGTAGAATCATCACAACATGGCTTAAGAAGATCTATAAGGGAAAGAAAAAAACTAGAAAGGTATGGGTTTGGCACCTCATTAGTAACTAAACATTCTATTTACATAGCATAGGACATAAATCAAGAGGAGCCATCATCCTTTGAAGAAGCCAAAGCAAAATCAGAATGGAAGCATGCAATGAAGGAAGAGATTGAAGCACTTGAGGAAAACAACACTTGGGATTTGGTGCCCAAGACTTCATCCATGAAGGTAATAGGCTCAAGATGGGTCTATAAACTCAAGAAGAATTCTGATGGTTCCATTAATAGGTATAAGGCAAGGCTTGTAGCAAAAGGATTTGCAAAAACTCAGGGAATTGATTATGAGGAGACCTTCTCTCCTGTGGCAAAGATGCGGTTTTGCTTAGTATTGCCTCTTCCAAGAATTGGAAGATACTTCAACTAGATGTAAAGAATGCATTCTTGAATGGTTGGATAACAGAAGAGGTATATATGGCACAACCACCTAATTTTGAGAATCAAGTTTATCCTGATTATGTGTGTAAAATTAACAAAGCATTGTATGGTCTCAAGCAAGCTCCAAGAGCTTGGAATTTCAGGCTTGTTTCATTCTTGCAGGACAAAGGCTTTCAACCAAGCAAGGCAGATCCTTCACTCTTTATTAAAAAGAGTAATTCTGAGATCATCTACCTATGTGTATATGTAGATGATATTATATTGATAGGAAATGATGCAGATGGTATGAAGAAGATCAAAGATCAGATGAGAGAAGAGTTCAAGATAAGTGATTTGGGTTCACTTACCTACTTCCGAGGTTTGGAAGTTGTCTACAAAGATCATGGTTTGTTTCTCACTCAAAGAAAGTACATTAAGGACATGTTGGCAAAATTCAAGATGCAAGATTGTAAGATTGCACGTAATCCAATGGAGGTCAATCACAAATTCAGCCCACATGAAGGTGAACTCATAGAGGACATCACATCATATCAAAGTCTAGTGGGTAGTCTCAACTATGCCACATTGACAAGAGTAGATATATGTTATAGTGTGAGTGTGCTAATTCAATTTATGCACACACCAAGGAAACCACACATGGATGCTACCAAAAGGATTCTCAAGTATCTCAAAGGAACCATAAATGAAGGACTTTATTATCCTTATGTATCTGATTTAGGTTTGAAGCTATTTTCTGATGCAGATTGGGTTGGTTCCAAGGAAGATAGAAGGAGCACTTCAGGATATCTTAGTTTTGCAGGTTCAAAGCTTATTTCATGGTCATGCAAGAAGCAACCTACAGTTGCTCTTTCTTCCACAGAGGCTGAGTACAGAGGTCTTGCCATAGCTACTCAGGAAGCTATGTCGATGAAGACATTATTCACAGATATTGGATTAGAGTTTGGGACTCCAACTATTTTTGGTGACAATATGAGTTCTATTCATTTGGCTGCTAATCCTATTTTTCATGCAAGGACTAAACATATTGAAGTTCATTATCACTATGTACGAGAGAAGGTTCTAAGCAAAGAGATTCAAATATCATATGTGTCCACTCATCAACAATGTGCAGATATTCTAACCAAAGCATTGGATGGTACAAAGCTTTGCAAATTCAAGGCTATGATAGGTTTGCAGGTAATCTTGGAAGATTGAAGACCTCAAGCATACTTGGCTTGAGGGGGAGCTCTTGGAGCAAGCATATGACAAGCCTAAGTATTGGCTTGAGTCCCACAAATTCAAAGAAGAAGTCTTAAAATGAAGACAATGTAAAGGTCACTTGTGAACTACCTCTTGTAACTTTTGAAGAATTTACTTAATGTAAAAGTGAAAGAATCTTAAGTGGTTGAGTCCACTTGATCAAAAAGGGAAAGAGGAGCCATCAATTCGTGATTTGTGGTAGATAGAGGATCAAATCAATCACTAATTGATTGGAGAGCGATTGAGGGAAGTTAGCCTCCCAAGCTCAACTATAAATAGATGGCAGCTTTAGTCGTGGTTAGAGAGACCTCGGAGAAGACCTTGAAGAGCTGCGCTTTATGCCATATAAAGGTGTGATTTCAAGGCACACATATGTATCAGTAAGTACATTGTATTGCACAATCAATATACTTTCATTTTCATGATCATTTGAGTTCATATTTCCATGTTCTTGTGAAGTGTACTACTCACTGCCATATCTCTCAGTTTTCTCAGTTAGATTGCAGAGATGGTTTCTCTGAGCTTGGTGCATAATTTTCAGTGATTTAACTTAGAAAAGTTAGCTCTACAAGTCTACTATATGCTCACCAATTTTCATTTCATTTGGGTGTTTCAATTTTTAGGTATGTTCAGTTGAAGTCAACCCTGTCTGTTCATTTTCACTTCTCTGTCAGGTACCTGACTTTTTTACTCATCTTGTCAGAGCTGTTTCTCAGTGTGTACTTACCCAAATTCAATGATTTAAAGCTTATTGGATTCATCATACTGTCTTGTATAGGAATAAAAATTTTCATAATCATTGGATTCTTAAATCTTGAGTTATGTTTATTTTTCTGCTCCCTCATCTCATTATTGTAGCAGCCCGTGAAAATCAGGATGATGTCATCACTTGTTAAACATCATTCTCAGTGTGTGGTTCATTATGTTTTATGGGATTACTCTTGAAAGTTAGACTTTAAGTTAACTAGAATTTCCCAAAAGGAATTAAGCTAATTACTACTGTGCTCAGAGAATTATGCAAAACACTCGACAGGTGTATGAACCAAAATAACAAGTTCTTCACCTCTGAGCTAACTCCAACTTATCTATTTTGATCTATCTTTTTGAGAGTGATCTTCCAAGGTATATAGGGTGTCTAATACATCCATTGGCAAGCTAAAAGGGCCCACCACATACTCCTGGAGTTCATTTGGTTGGTGTAGATCAAGGATTTTGCAACACCTCTTCATCTTCAAGCACATACCTATCCCTCTCTTCACACACCTCTCAAAAGCTTGTTACTATAGTGAATGAGGACAAAGATGAAGATGAAGATAATAATGAGGATGAAGAGTCAGAAGGAGACAATGATGACTACAAGGGAAGACATCAGGAAGAGGAACAAGACATGTCTGAACTTGTAGGTGCTTTGGCATACACAACCTAGTTACAAAGGTTATATGACACAATCAAGGCAGTGCAAGAGAGGCATATAATTTCATTCACATCAAGCCAAGCCTTGATAGAACAGATGCTCGCAGATGAAGGGGTGGATCCTCGCTTTAAGTTCACTCAAATTATTAACAAAGTCCTTGGGAGTTCAAGAGGTTGTGCACACAACAATCTGACAATCAATCCGTTTTGACAAACGTAGAGTGAAAGCAAGGCCTCAGGCAAGCCAAAACATACAAATACCCATATCCAAACTAGAAGCAACCATAGAACCAACAGCCACCCCAACCACCACCATCAATCTTACTACAAAAACATTTATACAAACATCACCAATATCACCCTAGCACCTCCATCTCCTCCATCACCCCCACCTCGCCACCGACCACTGAGGAAACTAATGCAAAACTCTGAAGAAATGTAGGGCTTCTCAAGAAGCACATGTCTGCGGCATTAGAAAAGAACAAGCGGCTGCAACAATAAAACCAAGATAACCTTGAAGCTTCATGGAAGGGACCCCAAGTGCAAAGATTAGTCCTACAAAGTATCGAGTTGTTCCCTCAAAAGACATAAGGATACTACTCAAGGAACATGCTAACTTCTTAGAGTCATATGAAAAGCTGGAATCAGAATGTGATGACCTCAAGAAGCAGTTAGCCACTATCAACACATTTCAACAAGAGCGAGTCATCCTCCTTAGCCTATAGAGGAAGTGGAAGCCCTCAAGAAATAGGTGGAAGAACTACATGCAAGGCTACTACCATATGAGAAGCCACCCTCTCTAATTGAATACCTAGAACCCGACACAGTGGTGGAAATTCCAATCAAAGAAAGTTTTGAAGAATTGTATGAGCCTATGCTAGTACCAAGAGGGTGTGTCACTGCTGAGGGCTGACACACCTTTGAGATAGAAGCACCAAATTGGCTAAGGAGGGTAGAGCAGATAGGACAAACCCATGATGATAGAATATCCATACAAATCCAGTCTCTCTCCAATCTAGAAGACACAGTTCTTAAATCCTCTTATTTTCAGAACATATCCCATCAATGGCTCATTACCACATCCGAAATGTAGTACATGCCCTATTTTGTATTGTTAGCAGGTGATAATGCAGAGATTAAGAGGCATACAGAGAAAGAACCAACATTCACCACTCAATTCGAGCCAAATGACCTACCAAAAGAGGCACAAGCAGGCTCTATTTTTCAACCCAATTGGCATGCTTGACTCTTGATGGAGTACCCTGAAATGATGTGCGCATGGTCAAACATGCCACTATATCTTAAATATAACCCATGTTATTGTCCTATTGTCCGTCCCAAATCCTGACAAGCATTCACAATCAAAGTTTGCAACAACAAAGGGTGTTCGATTGGATTAACTATCTGTACTTTGCTCCACCTAGAGCACCACCCATCAACACCTATATGATCTCCAAGATATGCCATTGGTCTGCACGATTAAAAAATGTACCAAACATTTCCGCACAAATGTGTATGAAGATTTTTGAGCTAATGATGGTAGTGTTCAAGACTTTCTGCAAAATCAAATCTCCATATATTTCATCCCTTGGGTTTTCTAAGGGGAACCCAGATTTGGTATACGACATGATCCAAACCCCCTTCATCAACACAATTTATGCATGGCATGTGTGCATAAAGTACTTACCTTCTTACTACAATCAGACATTTGAGGAGACGTTCTCTATCAGGTTCTAGGAGTACCGCTCAGAAATTTCCATCTGGAGGCCCACTCACCTATTGCCTCTCTTTGTAGTATTGATTATTACATCAAACACTCCCTACAACAAGGGTTTGTCAGGGACGAGAGACACAAGAGAGGGGGGGTGTTGGCGACAACCAAGGAAGTTAGGGCATTACCAGACAGGGGAGCCACCACAAAGAGTCAAAGCAAAGGGACAGTGAAGCAAGACCAAGTAGGCAGAACAGTCAAAGAAGATATGGCAACTAGGCCTATCCAAATTTTTTAAGATGAATCCTTTTTAAAAGTGATTTTTATCACTACACCAACATTGTAAATATTGTTTTGGGTAGATTGGACTCCATTTTGTTCAAGCCGAGGAGTCCTCGAGCTTGAGGAGTATTAGAAGCACCTACGTATTAATTTTCATAATTTTTAGACTCTGTTTGAGCTCTCAGATAAGCCTTGGAACCTAATTTTTAACTAGGTTGGCCACTAGGTCTGGATAGGGAAAGCTAGTCAAAAACTATAAAAAGAGCTAGAGAGCTCGTTTTTTAGGTTAGCTTGTCACAGATTTGAGCTTTTGTAAGAGATTTCTTGAGTAATAGAAAGTACTCCATTGTTCCTCTATTTGTTCTTGCCTTGTGTGTGCATGTGCGTGTATGTGTGTGCATGCTAGTGTGCTTCTCACTCATGCACTTATGCCTTCGCTTGCTCATGGTCATCATACTAGTCCTCATGTCTCCATGGATTGACATTTATGAGGTGGATCTCCTCATATTGGTTCTCGCCATTGTGCTAGAGTGACATATGGTCTCAACTAGAGTTCATCTAGAATTGCCTTTGATTGATTTTTCCTCCAAGTTCAGTCTCTTTGTGGATGATCCTTTAGAAGCTACCAGTGTACATATTCAAGAAGAGCAGATGAAAATGGTTAATTTGGGTCTTGCATCCACACCTCAGATGGTTACCTTTCTCATTTTGAGGTGAGCAAATCTCTCTTTCAACAAAGTTTAAGAATGTCTTTGATTGGGATTATTATGAGATGTAGGGGTTAGACCTGCACATATTTCAACACAAAATTCAACTCAAATTTGATGCATCAACCTTCATTAAATAGTGTTATTGCATGAATCCAAATTTTTCCAAGCAAGTAAAGGAAGAATTAGATTGATTGTTTTGGATAGAATTTATTGTCCCTGTTGAATAGCCAAAATGAGTTTCCCCTATTCTTATTGCTCCAAAGAAAAATAAGCAGTTGCAAATTTATTTTGATTATTGCAAGTTGAATGTAACAACTATCTTGGATCCCTTTCCCTTACCCTTTTTGGATATCATGCTTGATGAAGTAGTTGGACGAGAGATGTATTCTTTTTTGGATGGATTTAGTGGTTACAATCAAGTAAGAATGGATGAAGCTGATGTCCCTAAAACTGCTTTCATTACGAATTGGGGAGTTTTTGCATATATGGTTATATGTTTTGACTTTGAAATGCCCCTATTACTTTCCAACATTGTATGCATCAAAATTTTCCTCCTTATTTAGCTAGTTTTATGCGTGTCTTCCTTGACGATTTCTCCGTTTCAAGAAACCAAGTGGATCATTTACAGCATTTATTCCTGTGTTTTGTACAGTGTTGGGAAGTTCATCTTTGCTTAAATCCATCTAAATCAATTTTTGGGATGAAGTGTGGAAAGTTGCTGGGACATGTTATTTCTAAGGATGGTATTGTAGTGGATCCATATAAAGTGAAAGTGGTTTTGGCAGCTCCCCCATCTCAATCTTGCAAAGAAATTCTTCGATTATTAGGACATATATGATGGCATGGCCTATGTTTACGATATCTTGCTCACATTGTTGTGCCACTTAATCACTTGGATCATATTAAGCCTACTGAATTTTAGTGGGATCTAGAGTGTGATCTTGCCTTTTGAAGGCTCAAACTTCTTCTTACAAAGATGCCCGTACTCCAAGCACCCTATTCGAATCATCCATTTCATATTTTTGTCGATGCGTCCGATGTGGCTATATGCTCTGTTTTAATGCAAAAGCAAGACCTTCTTGGTTTTGTCCCATTTACTATGCTAGTTTTTGTTTAACTAATGTTGAAAAAAATTGCTCAGTAATTGAATGCAAATGCCTTGGTCTAATCTACTCTATCAAGGAATTTTGACATTATTTGTTGGGTCATCCTTTTACATTCTATGTTGATATTTGGCCTTACTTTATTTGGTGAAACAATAGAATTTGGTTGGCCATCTTGCATGATGGGTATTTTTGTTACAAGAGTCTAACTATGATTTCATTCATCATCTTGGATCTTCCCATGTCATAGTTGATTTTTATTTTGGCTTAGATAATGGTGAACCTTTGATAAGGGCCGATGACTTCTTTTCAGATGTTGAACTCTTTTAGGTCCCAATGTTGAAGATTCGGCTTTCATGGTCCCTACTTGGCATGAGGAAATAATGTCCTTTCTTGCTACTGGTGTCCCTCTCGTCCATTTACGGGAAACTACTCAGAAAAAGCTTGCTCTATGTAGTCGACATTTTTATATTATCTTGAATCAACTCTATTACAAAGATCTTACAGTTGTTTTACTCCATTGTGTGCCTCCTCACAAAGTGTCTACACTCATTCCAGAAGCCCATGTTGGTTCCACAAGTGGTCATCTAGGTATTGAGCTTACATTTTGGAAGATTATTTGTAGTGGTCTTTGGTGGCCTCCTCTCCAACGTGATGTTTGAAATTATGTGCATCTATGTGATCCATACCAACGATAAGGTGAGCCCCATGTGGTGCATCGATTTCCACTTTAGCCAGTGCTTCCTTTGGAACCTTTCCAAAAATGGAAATTAGATTTTATCACTCCTATTTGACCCCCTACTACGCACTCTAATAATTCTTTTATTATGGCATGTACTGATTATGGTACTCAATGGGCAGATTCTTAGGCTTTATGCCATCCTACTATGGGCAGTGTAGCGACTGTTCTCTTCCAACATCTATTTTCTCAATTTCCACTACCTTTAGAATAGGTTCGGATCGGAGCACTCACTTTTTGAATCAAATTATTCACACTATTATCGATTATTATTGCATCGGACATAAATTTAGTACCCCTTATTATCCTCGGGCTAATGGATTGGTTGAGGGTACTAATAAGACTCTCTTATTAATGCTCCAAAAAATGTTCTTAGAGCATCTTGATAAATGGGAGTAGTATATTGTGGGATTACCCTACTTCTTATAAAATTTCTATCCAATTTACTCCCTTTAAGCTAGTTTACGGATTAGAACCTATTGCTCCAATGGAATTTGTTGCCCCTAGTTTGTGGGTTGCATTTCAAGATTGGTTATTACCAAAGAATTCTTTTGTTTACCAATCCATGCTCTTCGGACTTTAGAAGAGCATCCTTATCAAAATTTCATCCTTATGTAAAAATTCTAGCATCGCCAAAGTCAGTAGCATGATCATCAGTTAAGAACCTCTATTTTTCATTGTGGTGATCTACTTCTTTTCTTTCATTCTAAAATGAAGCAACAAGTAGGTAAATTTAAGTTGAGATGGACATGTCCTTTCCGTATTCATTCGAAAGTTAGCTTGGCCATGTTTTTCCTAGCCACCTTACATGGGTGAGGTACGACAAACTTCGGTCAATGGGTGCAACCTTCTTCCTTACCAAACTTCATGACTTCAAGATCTAGGTTTCCTCTATGAAAAAAAAAACAAAATAGATATGAGTACATAAAGGAAATTGAAGTTACTAATAATGATAAATAGAACACATGGAAGTATGCTCAATTAGTGAGTTAAATTACATGCAATGTGGTCATGTATACCTTCATTAGACATCAATGTGGCCATGCAATGTGGTGATGTGTATGGTTGGTGGCTCGAAAGATTGTCCTCTAAGCTTTTCATTGCACATACAACACTATATCTTACCTACTATTTGAGGTTTTTTCTTCACCCACGAGTGTTGCAGTTTAAACCTTCCGGCATATCTATCATATTTCTCATTCGACGTATTCAATGTTGTCAGCTTTTGTAAACTAGTAGCACAATCGATTGACAAACTACTCTTGTTGTTCTTCACTATGAGGGCCATGGTAGTTATGAATCTGATTAAGTTTACTGGTCTGCATATGATGCAGATTTCTGATCATCAACTTCCCTAAGTGCAGATGAATTGGTTTCGCACTCGAGAGTTGTTGAACTATGTGATGGTGGACTCGCAACAAATTCCTATGCACCAAATGGTACTCTCTTTTCTTTTACAAACAAACAAGTAGTTGGAGCAAGAAGGGGAGAATATCACATTCTTCACCATGACTATCAACCAAGAGACACAGATTCGACTTGATGCGGCCTAGCATTAAGCAATGACAATATCACTACCCCAATCGTGTTAGTTCCCCATGAGGAGATGGAGAAACTATTTGGAAAACCTTGTTCAAGTGAATACAACTATGCGTATCTTCCTACCCAATCATCATGGAATCTATGCTTGGCTACATTGGCCTTGAACCTACAAACAAAACAATATGGAGTTTTGCAAACGCTATATTCACTATTGATAGAGGTGCCAAAAGGAGTCAACTGGGCTGAGATCTTCTTTCAAAAGCTCAGATATTGAATACAAAATTGAAAATTAGGTATTTTCCTGAACCTCTTAATTTTGACAGGTCCTTTGCCCTCAATTCGATAAGTTGTAGAATTGGCGATGGAGACTTTCCTACATTGAATTGAAGCGATAGGGTAAGTCCAAGGAACCAGTGGAGACTGAAGAGGATTAAGAGCAAAAGAAACTCAAGGTGGAGATTGTTAAAGAAGCATTATGGCGAGCAGAGAAAGAAAGATTTAGGAAGGTTCGAGAATATGCTACTACTTCTTTGTTTTAGAAGGGTGAAGCTCACAGCTTCAAGAAGAGGCTACGGCAGCAAGAGAGGCCGAACAATGTCGATTGGTAGTAGGATAACAAATGACATGATGACACATAGAGGAAGTTGCACAACAAGATGAATTCAAATCAACAAGAAGAATTCAGTTGCTCTCCAGTATCTGATCATTGTCCCCCTAATATAAATCAATCACCGATTCTTCATACCCAACCCCATATGGATCAATTGTCTCATACCAAAAAATCTGAGTGGCATTCCAAGGATTCTCTTAAGTTTCCTAATTTTAGAGATCAAATTAAAGACCCTTGGTGTAGTAATATAGGTCGTGTCCAACTGTTAGAAATTGTTTGTTCATCCTTTATCTACCCATGGTTCATGAAGGATTATTGCATGAACTCGCAAACCTTATCTGATGTTGCTTGATTACTTACCATTTGTTCTCTGCAAATGAATTTCCACACTTGCAAGTAAAAGTTGTGCGGCTTGCGCCACATAACCTTGAACTTCAAGAAAATTTGGTGAGATGAGCTAACATTTCTGGCCAGCAGATGCAAGTTATGAAGAGTGTCATACTCAATTTTGAAGCCAAATTGGAAGAAGGGGAAGAAGAGCAGCATATTTTGCATGATGCCCAAGAACAATTGCAAGCAGTACAATCTCATAAAGACCAGTTGCAGAATCAAGTGGCACAGTTGCAACCTAAAAAAGAAGAACCAAAAAGTCAAATTTTGTTGCTCACAAATAATTTACAAGCTACAGTGGCTAAGCTTAATACTACCAAGGAGCTAGAACTTCAACTTCAGGATGCAAATCAGCTACTCACAGATAAAGCTCAGATTTTGGCAGATAAAGAATTGCATATCTTTGTCAAGTATAGACTTACTTGCAGTAGCAAGCAGAGACCAAAGATTTAGATCTTGTGTAGAAGATGGAGCAAATTACCCACCTTAGCTTCCAACTTATGGATGCTACCACAGCTAATTAGACTTTTCTGGAAACAATTTCTTTGGACTATGTTGAAGCAAAAGTGGTGAAAGCAGCATTGAGGGCTAAGTGGGGTACTCTAGATTATTCAAAGCAAAAATGCTATGTTGAAGCTGAGGATTCTATTTCCCAACTTAAGTCTCTATTCAAAGAATTTATGTATGATCTTGGTAGAATAATTCATCCTCCCTCTAAGCTTGAGGATGACTTTTAATAAATGGGTCCAATCCACTATGCATGCCAGTGTTAGGCTACTGCCTATGTGGATTCCTAAAAGCCATGTAAATTATAATTCCATAGAGTTTCCATGGACACTTAACTATTTTTTATTCATGTAACCGTTTGTTGCGGAGCAAAGAGAACACAAGGCAGAGAAAAAGAAGGGTCCCAAAATTCTTCCAATTTGGACACCCAATTTTTGTATTATAACCATTAGTGTAACATAATTTCAGTTGTAAATGCACTAGAGGAGTCCTCTAGATGCATCCCCACAGAGGATTAGAAGCTTACCCATGTAAATTAGTAGGAAATTAGCCTTGTAGTGAATAAAGTGCCGGTCTCTTGTGTGAAAGGACCATTTTTAGGGCACAAGTATATAAGTCAATTTGTGACTCTTTGTAAGTACTTTTTGCCATTGTGAGAATCAAGAGCACAAAAATTCGAATTTGTGTCTTCTCCTCTCTGTATCATCTTCTTTGTGAGCTTGTATGCATGTGTGTTGCTTGAAAAGAGTGTTAGGAAGTGTTGTTCTATCCATGAAAGTGTTTGTTTGCTGTGGTTAAGGTGTGTGTGAAGTGTAGGAAGTGCTGAAGTGTAGGAAGGTCATTCCCACGACTCAGTATTTTGCTCATAACTTGAAATAGAAGCGTCAGAATTGAGTGAAGATACCACCGTTGGATGGGTCTTCTCGAGAGCTTCGAAACGCATATGCTATTTGCTATATTTGGAGTTCAGAGGTGAGAGAAAGCTCAATTTACTATCGGCTGTTGTTCCAAGTATCGCGACACCATGACTGACAGCTGAACCTTGTTTGGTTTAGTCTTTGCCTTGTTCGCACTCTTCGAGAAACACATTTGCATTGATCGTCATTAGAATGCATGTCTTCATACACTCGGCTAGGTTTTGATACTCATCAGATTGATAATTAAAGCGTGAATCCCCACTATATGCACTTGAGGGGGATTGAGGTATAGTCTCTTTCTCCACAAGTCCCTAAGTTGGTTCTTAGGTACACACGTTTTTTGGCACCGTTGCCGGGGAGTGTCGAATCAAACCGAGGCATTCGTGTGATGGTAAGTAGCTTTTTTGCATTGAAGCAAAAGGAGGAGTAGTGATTTTCTCTTCTTTGGTAAGTCACATTCACCCGTAATTACTACTTCTCACTCTTGAAGTGTGTGTAGTGAGTTATTAGTCTAGGGATGTGAGTGGAGTGAGTAGAGTAGGAGGAGTAAGGGAGTAGGCTAGGAAGTTAGAGTAGCCTTCAACCTTTGTCTTGTTGTTCTTTTTCAGTGAGTAGGAAAATTCAAAAGTATAAAAGCCAAAAAATGTCATTTTGTAAGTCACTTGTCTCTTGAACAAGTATCGTGAGAGGTTGTTGTCGAGTATCGTGAGCGAATTCCGGGTTGTTTGAGCTGCAGAGAGAAAGTCAGTGTGGTTAAAGGGTTGAGGGAGAGTACCTAAGGTAAGCACATATATCACTCTCTCATCCTTATCACATAAATTAAGCATTTCAGAAAAAACGATCTGCGTGAAGTATCATGAAGGCCACACCGGGGTAGAGAAGAAGTATTCTTCTGATTCAGGCTAAGAGGGGAGGGTAAATGTACTCTGAGAACATGTGTATGAACCCAAAATAAAAAAAAACACTAGCAAAAAACTGAAAAGTGTCAAGTATCGTGTTCTCCCGCGGTCGAGTATCCCGATACCTGACAAGTATCGTGATCTCCTATGGTTGAGTATCGCGATACTTCCCAAGTATCGAGTATCGTGTGACCCCTGATCACGATACTTCCCAAGTATCAAGTATCGTGTGATCCCTGATCGCGATACTTCCCAAGTATCGAGTATCTTGTGATCCCTGATCGCGATACTTCCCAAGTATCGAGTATCGTGTGATCCCTGATCGCGATACTTCCCAAGTATCGAGTATCGTGTGATCCCTGATCGCGATACTTCCCAAGTATCGAGTATCGTGTTTGCCCGATCGCGATACCTCACAAGTATCGTGTATCGTGTTTTCTCAAGTATCCTGTATCGAGTATAGTGATTAATCAAGTATTGAATATCGTCTCCCGTGAAGTATCGTGTATCGTTTCTGGGAGATATCGTATATCATCTGTTTCAAAGATCGAGTATCGTGAATTATTTGGGGTTAAGTATCGTGACTTGAGGACTCACAGTTAGTCCTGTCCCAACCAAATTTTTTTTCAGAATTCTGACCCATAGTGAAGAGCTCTAGAAGCTAGAGGTTGGCAAAGGCTGATCAGAGCTTTTAAGTGGATGAACCTGAGATCTGGGAGAACCCTAGGCAGCCGAAGAAGTGTGATCTCTTCTGTAGGAAGTGTAGCCGAACCAAGTAGCCGTTTACATTATTCTGAAACCTCTAGTGAGTCAGAAGAAGAAATTCTTATGGCTTCAGAGGATATGCAAAACACTGTACCAATGATTGGCATGATGTCAATTATTGAGGGAGAATATCGGACATCTTTAGAATATGTGACCACCAATCAACATGAGATACCCATATACCTAGATGGACTAAACCGATCGGTGGCCAGACTGAAGAAAGATTCAGATGCTTACAGTGCCTAGGCCAGCAGTTAAGTATGCAGGAGGATTTTATATGGATAAAAGAGATATCCAGTATGTTGTTACAGAACACCCCGAAAACATCAATGAGCTTGGGGAAGAAAACATTGCTCATAACCTTAATGAAGAAGGAGATGAAGTGCAAGTGACCACACCTAGAGGGAGATCTACTGTTGTTAGGGTTTGGAGAGGAGACCTGGTCCCCCAAGATGACTCCTTAATGGATGTGTATTTGATCAATGGAATGGAACATCTCCTTAGAGCCCACTCTTCATTATGGGAAGCAGCCCCTAACCCAGTGACTGTCTACGAGTTACAAGATCCTAACTTCCCCACCATCATCACGTATTTGGACAAAAACCAGAGAAGGTATTGGCCCCTAATAGATTCAGAGAGAGCCGGGTTGAAATATCAAAACATTCTAGTGTTTCCCCCGAGGGATCAAGCCACAACTTCACAAAACCCACATGGAACCTCTCAGAATAATTCCTTTCAACAGTCATGACAAACACAAAAAACTCAAATCCCGGTTAGACCACATGTGCAGTTTGCTATGCCTGCAAATAACCCTAATTATCGGCCTCAACCACCTGTGGATCCAAGAAATGGAATTCCTGCCGCAATTAGACCACCTGTAGCAAGCGGACCTGGTATACCCATTGGAAGACCAGTTTTCCCTGTGATGCCTAGACCGCCTGAAGCAGGAAGAAGATTAAGGCCAATTCAAGTGGCCAAATTCATGAGAAATCACTATGATGGCTCTAGTGAACCTTACAATCATATAGCTGAATTCAAGCAAGTAGTCAGAGCCGAACAAGTAGAAGATTTTTTGATCCAATATGAGTCTTTTGGTCTAACTTTGACAGACACAGCTTTAGCTTGGTTCCAGCCATTAGATCCTAACAATTTTCAAAATATGGAACAAGTCTATCAAGAAATGATTGAGGAATTCACTAAGTCTGGAATTAAAGACAACTCATCATCATTAATCCATAGCTTTAAGCAAGCTCCTACGGAATCAGTGAGATTGGCAGCAAGAAGATGCAAACAGTATGTGGATAGGTGCCCAGTAGAAGAGAGACCTACTCAAAACGAGATGGTGTCATTATTTTTGGAAGGATTATTGAATGGATCATTAAGATCTTTGGTGTATGTGAAAAGAGTTCAAACTTTGCAAGAATGTATGAAAGAATGTATTGACCTAGAAGACAATCTAGCGGAGGATCTGAAAATACCTCAAGGTAGTATCAAAAGGGAAGATTCAGCCAGCAGCACATCAAACCCTAAGAACAATGTAGAGGAAATAGCCGACTTAGTAGCAAAGAAGTTGAACGTTCAAGAACAGAGGAACTACCCCAACAACCCAATGAGAATGCCCATGCTAAGAAGATGTATACATTGTGGAGGTGATCATCCTTCTCATTTGTGCACTAGGGGAGTAGTCCCACCACCTGCTTATGCTTACAATAGACCACCTATTCCGGGCCCTCTACAATATTGTAGCATAGAACAAAAGTATACAAATCACAGCTCAGAAAATTGTCCTTACAATAGGCAAGCAAGACCAACACAACTGCTCATGAGATCTTACGGATACCCTCAGAGAGATCAAGGAGGTGATGCCTTTAGATATCCCACATATCAGCAGCAAGCACCTGTACCATGACCATATGGTTATCAAAGTTACAATCAACCACAACCAGTGTTAGGACAACAACCACCCCATCCTCAAAATGTTGTCCCAATGAAAATAGCTCAACCTGAAGAAAACTTAGAGAGAGCAATAGTCCCAGCCATACCATTGCCTAGTAATGAACCATATGACTCATCTTATGACCATAGTCAAGGAAACTATCCCAGTTATGAGAGCTCTATGATAGAATATGGGCAAATGTACGAACCATATGCATATGGCATGGAAGCACCTGATAGTTCCTACGGATATGAGCAAGACTATGTGTCATTGATGTACACAGCCCCTAGGGCATCCATACCCCCCCGACCCATGAACAGACAGCCTATACCTAGAGGACCATGTTATAGATGCAGAGGTGATCATTATATCAGAGAATGTATACTACCAAACCCACCACCACCACAGCGAGTCTGGGAAGGATACTGTAGTGATTGTGGTAAAGAACACCTTTTTAGAGATTGCCCCAAGAAACCCAATAAAGTTAACTCTAACGTGCAGATTAACGTGATAGAAGTGATAGAATCATCAGGAAGCGATAAGGAGTACACTGTACCATTGAAAGCAATAACTAGAGCTAAAGCTAGAGAGACCCCGGAAAAAACTGAAGAACAGAATCAAAGCTGCAGAGAGGTGAACACACCTACACCTCAAGTAGTTGAAGACTCGGAGGAGCCTGAGAAAAGTGTTACAAGTAAACGAACACAGAGATGGAAGAACCGTAGAGATAGGATGAAGGAAAAGAAACTACAACAAAAGAAGGAAAATGAAAAGAGCGAACAAAATCAAAGGCAGAAACAAGAAGTGGAAGGAGAAATTTGGAAAGGAAAGTCTAAAAAAGAAGAGGTAGGATCAGTTTTAGCAGATCCCATGCCTGAAGAATTAGCCATGTGGATTTAGGCGTACAAGGCACGAATAAGAGGAGGACCTACCATCAAACAACATGAAAGAGAATATCCTAGAGGTGACCTAGAGAAGGAAAGGTTGGAGATATGCAAAAAATTAATTGAAGTGGCTCAACAGACCTTAGAAAAACCTGTCCTTTGACTACCTAGTTCACGAATTCCTGAAAAAGAATTCCAAGAGTGTGTCATCCCTAAGGACCCTGAGAAAATTGAAGCAGGTGAGACACATAATGGGAAGTATTGTGAGGATACAAGGGAAGGCTCCATTGTTCCCGAAGTAGGAGGGGAATGGCCTAAAGATTTGTGGGCAAGAGTCCAAGAAGACCGGTGGAAGAAAGTGGAAGGAATAGACCCACCCTTTGAGGAGCTAGAAGCAGAAGGTGAAATTGAAGGCTCCATACCTGAACTGAATTCAGAAGAAATAATACCAATTGATCCAAGTAACAAAGAAAATGATAGTGTAAAGGTTTTGCCAAATTACACAGGAGAGTACGAACATAATTCAGAATTATACCGCATTCCCTCAATGAGAAAAAAAGAAATGAACCCATCAGTCCAAACATCGGATATCATACAACACCTCAGAAAGGTAAAAATCCCTTGCACTCTGACATTGGAAGAACTGTTGAAGGTCAAACCACATTTGAAGGAGAAATTAACCAGTCAATTGGAGATCAAGGCGGAAGAGAAGGAGATGCCTGATGAAGTGAACACAGTAAAAATCCCAGTCGATAAGGTTGGAGATTTTAGTGAGGGAGATGAAGGAAGTACTTGCCTTCCAATTACCTATAGGGGCTACACCACTGAAGCCATCTTAGATTCTGGAGCTGGAGTAGGAATTTCTACTAAAGAAATCTAGGAAAAATGGGGAAAACCAGCTTTAAGACCAACACGCATGAAGATACAAATCGAAGATGGACACACTCAAAGACCCTTGGGATTATTGGAACGGGTAGTTTTTACCACTTGCGGAGTTGAGTTCGAACACATCTTAGTTCGATTTGTCAATTTGAAAGGCCTAGCAATTATGAAATGATACTTGGAAGACCTTTCATGAGACAACTAAAGGTAGTGCAAGATTGGGGAAAAGACGCTGTATACCTACAGCATGAAGGAACCATGTTGGAAGCAGCCAGAGGCACAGACGACACGGAAGCATGTAACGACAAAGCAAGGAGCCAGTCGAAACGTTTTTCAAATAATTATGTTTTCAAATACTTTCCAAAAACCTCCAACAGTGATTTTTATCACTATTGTAACATATGTAACATAGAAAACCCCATTTTGTAATCCATAGCTCCATTTTGTGCAAGCCGAGGAGTCCTCGAGCTTGAGGAGCTTAGGTAGAATACGCGTACCAATTTTCGTTATTTTTAGATACCGTTTACCCTTCCAAATAGCATCTAGGACCTAATTTTTAACTATGCCGGTCACTAGATGTGAAACCGGTCAAAACTAGTCTAGAAACTATAAAAAGAGCTAGAGAGCTCATTTTTGAGGTTGGTTAGTGTTGGCTAGTGTGAGCTTAGAGCTATTTTGAGCTTGTAATAGTGTTCTTGAGTAATAGAGCTAATTTCCCACCTTCCATTGTGTCTTGCTTGTCTCTTCGTATTGTGTGTGCATGCGTGTGTGCATTTCTATGCTTCTCACCTTCACTCTCACTTCATCTCACATTCACGATCTTCATATCACTCCTATCTCTTCCGCGGATTGACATTAAGGAGGTGGAGCTTCTTAACGTGGTTCTCACCATTGTGCTAGAGCAACACCAAATTTGGCGCCGTTGCCGGGGATCGAGTCTAGGACGAATGTGTGATGGTAAGAGTATAGCAAGAAGTGGCGTTGGAAGGTAAAAATTTCAGTTTTTGTTGTTGTTTTTACTTAGTTTTTAGTGTTTTTCACCTCCCCCACACTCCATCTTCATCACCGCATCATCATTTTCATCTCCAAAAAAATCAGAAAATTCACCATATCCACCCATTCTCCTCATTTCCCCTCATTTGTGCATGCGAGAGAGTGAGAGAGAGCTTTTGTGCTTGTGTGTACTTTTGTTTTCTTGAGTTTTCTTGCAGGTACAGAGCTCCAGTGCATCAAGAAGGCTGCAAAAAGGTAAGAAAATCATCTTCTGTCAGAAATTTCCGAGTGTGTCAGACCATCGCGATGGTCTGCAACCTTCGGCATTTTTGGTAAGCGACCACACCAGCGTGTAGGCGACACCAGCGCCTCTACGAATCCACAGCTGCATTGCAAAAATTCATAGTTTGGTGGACCATCGCGATGGTCTCTGACCATCGCGATTGTGTCACACCATCGCGATTGGCTCACGCCATCGCGACGGCTTGGCCGGACCATCGCGACGGTCTCTGACCATCGCGATTATGTCACGCCATCGCGATTGGCTCACGCCATCGCGCCGACGGTGCCACATGGCAATTCAGACCATCGCGACGGTGCATTTCAGACCATCGCGACGACACCCTCACACCATCGCGACACTTCAAAAATTCAGACCATCGCGATTGGCTCACGCCATCGCGCCCAGACCATCGCAACGGTTCACTTTGGACCATCGTGATTGTCCACGTTGACCGTTGACTGACGCCATCGCGACGGTTTACTTTAGACCATCGCGATTGTGCAAATCCAGACCATCGCGATTGTGCAAATCCAGACCATCGCGACGGTGCACTTTCACGCCATCGCGATTGTGCAAATCCAGACCATCGCGATTGTGCAAATCCAGACCATCGCGATTGTGCAAATCCAGACCATCGCGACGGTGCACTTTCACGCCATCGCGATTGTGCAAATCCAGACCATCGCGATTATGCGAATCCAGACCATCGCGATTGTGCAATTTCACGCCATCGCGACGGTGCACCCTCACGCCATCGCGACGGTCCCAGACCATCGCGATCATCTCAGACCATCGCGATTGTGCACCCCCATCGCAAATTTTAGGGTTTCATTTTTTGGCCAATTTTGGGGCTATTTTTGGGAAATTTTTGGGTGATTAGACTCATAGGAGACCCCTTAGCTCATATTTGGAGAAAAACCTGTTTGTCAGTTTTTACCCCCCAGGGCCTGAACGGTCATAACTTTTTCATCCGAAGTCCGTTTTTTGAGCTTAATAGCTCGTTAGAAAGCTCTTTACGAGTACTACGTGACCTCAATTGTTTTTTTTTCTTAAACGATACGTCTATTTTTTGATAAGCTATTTTGAGGTTGACCTAGTTTGGGACTTGAAAGTCAGGGGGCAAGCATTGAAAAGTTGGGCAAAAGGGAAGGAACTTAAAAGGTGTATATACTCAAGTGTTTGATCATCCAACTGTGAATTGGTCTAATATTGGATTTTTCCAGGTCTAGCAAGGGCAATCAAGGGCAACCAAGGCAAGGCAGTGAAGGGCATAAAGCTTGGGAAGCGCGGCTTCTTGGGCATCAGAGCAACCAGAAAAGCTGACTCAAGGTTGGAAGATTACTCAACCCCCTCAGTCAATTCTTAGCTTAGGCTAAACGGTAGCTCTTGTGGATTAACGACGATAGGAACGCCTCAAGTTCAAGAGAGTTAAATTTATCAAGTTCAAGACTAAAGTAAAGGTGTGTGGCACGAAAACCTAAAGGAAAGAACATAAGTCTGACGGAACGAGAACTCAAAATTATAACGGAAAGTCGAATTCCTGACGCATACATTAAGACAAGAATCTAAAGAAATCTAAAAAGAATCAAGACAGTAATAACAAAGAATCATTGACGATCTGAGCGTGTACTGAGTGTGCAAGGAACAAAATTAATGAACCTTAGATCGGGCAAACATATAGGTAAGTCAGACCGACGAAGCCTTAGATCATCAGAGGCAAGTGTAAGAACTACTGCACGATCGTGGGCTCAACAATTGAACACTAGTTATCCCTACGAGAGCTCAGATACTAGCGAATCAGAAATGGCATTTAGCACAGAAAGACCAGAAGAAGGGTCGAATGTAGCCTACTTAGAAAAACCAGAAGGACCCTATAGAACGCAACTAGAGTTTCTCCAAACCAACCGATTAGGTGCTCGCATCTATGAGGATGGTTTGCGAAGGCAAGTGGTGCAAATGCACAACCCTGATCAACCCATTGGATTGGAACGTCCAGTGGTGAAATTCGAGAGAGACGCTTACATAGACAAGGAAGGAACGATGTACAGCTTAAGTACGCAGCCAAACAATACCAACGAGTTTGGCGTGATTCAACCAGAGACGGAAGCAAAATTTCAAGGAAAAGAACCATTAGAAGAACCTAGAACACCTAGAGGGAAATCTGTACTGACACGAGTACTAATCCCAGAATGGATCCCTCATGACAACAGAAGCATAGAGTTGTTTGTAAATAAAGAAACTGATGAAGCCTTTTGGAGATACAAGACCGAAATACTTAGTGAGGTAGGTATCATCACTATATACGAGTTCAAGGACCCGGATACACCTGGAAAGGTTGTATACCTAGATGAGACTTCAGAAAGAGTCTTTGTGGTACCCGACCGCGCTAAAAACACATACAGATGGAGAGGTGAATTGGTATTCCCTCCATCTAGAACAAACATGAATACAAGTCAACAAGGGGCGGGAACATCATCAGCCCATGGAAATCAAAGAGAGGGAAATAAAGAGAGACCGGAAGTAAGCTTTAATCATCCTATAGGGAGAGATAGAACAACCACGAACACTAATAGAGCGGATAGACAAAGAGATCATGGAATACCAGGTGGTAGAGATGATTTTCCTCTACCTAGACCACGTGAACACGCAAGAATATTGAGACCCACTCAATTAGTGAAATCCATGAAGAATTATTTTGATGGGACAGGAGATCCCTATGACCACGTCGCAGAATTCAAGCAAGTACTAAGAGCCGAACAAGTTGAAGACATGTTCACGCAATACAACGCATTTGGACTAACGTTAAAGAATACCACTTTAACTTGGTTCCAACCTCTGCAACAAAGGCAATTTAGAGACATCCATCATTTTTTAGAGTCATTCATCACCGAATTCTCTAAAAGTGGGATTAGACATGACACGTCTTCGTTGATTCATAGCTTTAAATAGACCCCTCAGGAAACAGTCAAACTGGCAGGACGTAGGTTTAGACAATATGTTGAACGATGTCCAATGCAAGAGCTACCCTCACAAGCCAAGCAAGTGTCATTGTTTTTAGATGGCTTGTTGAGCTCTAAACTACGCTCCTACGTGTACCTAAAAGAACCCAGAACGCTAGAGCAATGTGTAAGAATTTGTATAGACATTGAGGACAACTTAGGAGACGAGTTGGAACTCTCAAAGGTCTATAGGGACTCAGACTGTTCATCTCTAGCATCCACAAAATTGTCTAGCTTGATAGAGGACCTAGCAGAAAAAGTGGCTCAGAAACTAGGAGTTTCTAGTAAACCTAGGGTGCTAACTAACAAGCAATGTTACACCTGTGGTGGTGATCATATGGCAAATGGGTGTCCCAATGCACCACAACCACAAGCCAACCCTAGTGGCCAATATTGTACAATTGAGAGAAGATACACGAATCATACGGCTCAGGACTGCCCATACAACAAACAAACCGTGAGACAGAACTACCCGCAAGCATACCCGCAGCCAGGTAGGTATCAAGGCCAATACAATGCTCAGCCCTATTACTATAGGCCTCCTCAGAACTACCCATACCAGGCTCAACAGAGACCTCAACCTGTCTTAGCTCAGCAGCCACCCCCACCAGCGAATGTCATCTCAGTCAAATACGCTGCTGCAGAAGAGAACCTAAGTAGGGCTTTAGTGCCTTCTTCACCTTTGATCACAGAGAGTGACCCACACTCAAACAGTTTTGACTCTACGCATGTAGATAGTCCACCCGCATATTACACAGAGTCACCAGAACACGTGGAGACATATCATTACGATAGTCCACCAGTGGAACCTAGTTGGGAGCCCGACTATGCTAATGTGATGTACACAAACCCAAATCCACGGCCCCAAATAAGACAACAAAGACCACAGGGCCCTAGAGGACCATGCTTTAGGTGCCAAGGAGATCATTTCATAAAGGATTGTCCACATCCCCCGATATCAGGACAGTCACAGTACTATAACATACAAGGCTTTTGTGCTGATTGTGGCAAGGAGCACATAATCAAAGATTGTCCTAAAAATCCAGTTAACGCTTCAAATGTGACACCGATCAACGTGATAGGTATTGTAAATAACGCAGATGGATCCAACCCTACATACGTGCCTATCCAAGCTATAACAAGAGCCCAGGCGCTCTTACAGAACCAACAACTTAATCAAGAGAAAGTAGCCGGAACTAGTGAAGTTGCAGAATCTAGCAGTAAAAAGACAAAATCTTGGAAAGATTCTAGAGAAAGAATTAAGAGAAAATGGAGTAAAAAGATAAGTGAGTTGGAAGGAAGTTTGAAGGAATCTAGAGCCAAAATCCAAGAATTGACTTCACAGGAATTGAATCAAGAGAATCCAGCCCAGAAATCAGGATCAGTTTTAGCGGAACCCATACCAGAAAATCTAGACATGATGTTTCGTGCATATCAGGCTAGATTAAAAGAGGGACCTCAGGTAGCTGAAATGAGCAAAAACTACCCACGAGCTGATCTAGAAATTGAGAGAACTAAACTGTGCATGAAGATGGTAGAACTAGCACAAGCTTTGTTCGAAGCCTCTAGATATCTCAATTGGAATAACATGGCAAAACCGGAATTACACTTTCAAGGACTAATGGAGAGGCTAGAATACTTGATAGAGAGCAAAGAGAAAAAGGATCAGCATAGGAACCCCATTGTCCCAGAGACACAGGAAAGGAATGCACCATCCCTGTCTCAAGTACCCAGCTCAGAAAGTCAAGACAACCTGTCTTCCATACATAGGTACTCACATGAATTTTTGAGAGAGATCCAAGAAGAGAAATGGAGAAAAGAACAAGGAACCCATCCTCCTATTCAAGAAATAGATGACTTGCAGGAACAATTTCCCCAAGACATTCCCTCTATTTACGATGATGTAGAGGAAGAACAACTGAGTGAACACACAAGATTTGAATCTAATTCTTTACAAGAATTACCTCAGTTCACAGGACCTTGGGAAGCAAAGTCTATTAGTATGAGAGCACCCACGATAATAGTGAGGAATGAAGAATCAGTAATCCCTAGAAACACGGAAGTGATCAAGAACACTAAACTACAATGTAATCTTACTCTGGAGGAGTTGTTAAAGGTAAAACCAGAATTGTGGAAACATGTAGCAAATCAATTCCCTGAGCTTGCTACTACTCCCTCATAAATAGGATCACAAAATAAGGTACCAGAGATACCCGTAGAAAAGATTGGAGATGTGAGCGAAGGAGAGGAAGGTAACACTTATCTTCCAATAACCCATCAGGGCTACACCACAAAAGCCATCTTAGATTCGGGAGCCGGGCTAGCCATAGCTACCACCACTTTATGGAAACGTTGGGGTAAGCCAGCATTAAGACCCACCAGGATGAAGCTACAAATGGCTGACGGACACATAGAAAAACCATTAGGCTTACTAGAAGGCATATCTCTCACCACTTGTGGCGTAGAATTTGAGCATACCTTTGCCATTTGTGACTTTGCAAAAAACCATGCTTATGAGATGATATTGGGACGACCATTCATGCGTCAGTTGCAAATTGTACAAGATTGGGGAACTAATTCTTTGTACTTGCAACATTTAGGAGTGACTACCAAAGTCAATCTTAAAGACTATTCACATAGAGATGTACCCCCAATACAATGGAATACCATCCATAAGACACTAGTAGAGACGGAATCCGTGCACTCATTAGAATCAGATCCTTCTTGGTTGCATGAGGATACCCATTTATGGATGTGTAAAGTTGCAAAACAAGAGGAAGAAAGATTAGAAGCAAGGACCTTAGGTGCAGAACAACATCCACGAACCCTACAAGATCCAGCCTACGCACCTGTAGTATTCCCTGACGAAGAGTTTGAACCCCATGGTTGGGCAGAAATCCTAGCAACCATGGACGTAGCCATCAATGAAGAACAATGGACACCCACTGTGATGAGGATGGCTATGACATTTCAGTTTTCACGATAGAGCCAATCATGTGCGATGCAATTTTAGAAGAGTGTGAACCTAACACTGATGCATTTGAGGATGCAAGCGATTTCGATTTAGAATCAATTATCATGGACCCACCCTTTGCATCAGAAGAAGAATATTTTTTCGAAGTAGACACTCACACTCAGGGACACGAGGAAATTATGAATGATGTGAGGTTAACCACACAAGTGACTAACAAGAGTGAAGGCAAGAAAAGAAAGAAGAAAGAAACCATGTCAGAAAAAGAAGAATCTTTATTTGAAGTACCCGAGAATTTCAAGAAATATGAAATCGAAGATAGAAGAATCATGGTACGAATGCCTAATAGAAAGGCGAATGAGGGACAAGTATATGATAACCGAGAGAAAACCAAGAAAATAATAGTTTCTATCGAAGGAGAAGAAGAAAAATGTACATACATAGGGCATGATTTGACAACTGAAGAAGAAGAAGAGCTAGTTGCCCTATTACGCGAATATAGAGATGTTTTTGCGTGGAGTTACAAAGATTTGAAAGGAGTAGATCCAGATATATGTTCTCATAGAATCCCTATGACTCCAGATGCAAAACCGACAAAACAGAAACCGTACACGTACAATGATAACTACGCTGCGAAGATTAAAGAGGAGATAGATCGCTTGATAGAAGCAGGATTCATTTATGAAATTGAGCATACCGAATGGGTATCCCCTATTGTGGTAGTGCCCAAGAAGAATGGAAAATTGCGTGTGTGTATTAACCTTAAAAAAGTTAATGCCGCCACGATTAGAGATAGTTATCCTCTTCCTATCACGGAACATCTATTGGAAAGAGTTGCGGGCAAGGAAGTTTACAGCTTTCTTGATGGATTCTCAGGCTATAATCAAGTAGCCATTGCTCCAGAAGATCAACACAAGACGGCATTTGCCACTGAATGGGGCATATTTGCATTTCGGGTGATGCCATTTGGCTTAACAAATGCACCCGCCACTTTCGAGCGACTCATGTGTCATGTTTTCAAGGAATTCCTACGCAAGAGTTTGGAAGTTTATGTCGATGACTTATGTGCACATTCAAATGTAAGACAGACACATATCCCAGAGTTAAGGCAAATATTTGACAAATGTCGAGAATATCAGGTTTGTTTGAACCCAGAAAAATGCGTTTTCATGGTCAGACAAGGGAAAATTCTAGGACACATTGTGTCAAAAAAAGGAATCTCTACAGATGAAGAAAAGGTGAAGGTAATTGCAGAATTACCTAGACCAACTAATGTGAAAGAGGTACAGGCATTTATGGGCCATTGCGGTTATTATAGGAGATTCATACACATGTATGCAATCATAGCCAAGCCTTTGTACTCTCTTTTAACCAACTTTGAATGGACAGATGAATGTCAAAATTCATTCAATGAACTCAAACGACGCTTGTGCTCAGCACCTATATTGACAACCCCAGATTGGAGTAAGCCATTCCATGTACATGTGGATGCATCCAATTACGCCATAGGATGTGTGTTAGCACAACCCACGAATGAAGCTAACATAGATCTCCCCATAGCTTACGCTAGTAGACAATTGAACGCATCAGAAAGAAATTACACCACGACGGAACGAGAAGGATTAGGGATGATCTACGTAGTAAAGAAGTTTAGGCACTACTTGTTGGCCAACAAATTCAAGTTCTTTACAGATCATCAAGCCCTATTGTACTTAGTCAACAAGCCATGTAACACAGGACGACTGATACGTTGGTTTCTATTACTCATGGAGTATGATTTTGAAGTAGTAGTCAGGAAAGGAAAGACACATCTTAGAGCTGACCACCTTTCGAGATTAACCGCAGGAGAAGCTCCTCAAGGAGTAGCGGATGATCTACCAGATGCATACTTGTTTAATCTTGAGATAGCACCAGAATGGGCTAAGCCTATAGTCCCTATTCTCACATATGGACCCAAGAATCCTAGGATAAAGATCAAAGAAGGAGAGATTACCAAATCTCAGAGATATCAAATCATGGCAGGAAGCATATATAAACAGGATAATCAAAAGATTCTTGCTTGTTGTGTAGATGAATCAGAACATGTGAATTGGTTGCAATTAGCACATGTAGGTGCACTAAAGCAACATCATTCAAAACATCGAACATTACAGACTCTGCATAGACTAGGAGTATATTGGCCTACGATGGAAGCAGATGTCTACAGGTTGTGTAAGGAATGCCACGTTTGTTGTGAAAGACCACCAGTAGAGCATGCTACATTGTATCATGTGTCTCTCACACCAGACTAGAGTGAACAATTAGTGACATACTTGAGGACGAAGACATTCCCTCAAGGAATGACTTTAGCACGACAACGCAGTCTAGAGCAGGAAGCTCAAGATTATTCACTTATTGGCGATAACCTATACAAAAGAGGACGAGATGGATATCTAAGACAATGTGTTCATGAGAGCGATTATCTGAGCATACTAGAGACTGCACACCAAGGTGTTGCAGGAGGTCATTTTGGACCCGATAGGATAATCAAAGCCATCCTCTTTGCAGGATTATGGTGGCCCACTCTTCACATGGATGCTCATACCTATGTAAAGAGATGTGATGTGTGCCAAAGAACTCAGTTTCCTACTCGCAGAGATGAAATGCCATTGAAACCCATGATGGGCGGACGTGCATTTTCTAAGTGGGGTATAGACTTTGTAGGACCCATTAACCCCCCTGCAAAAGGTACACATGCTGAATACATTATTGTTGCCACAGATTATCTGACGAAATGGGTAGAGGCAAAAGCCACGAAAAAGAATGATGCACACACAACTGCAAAATTCTTATTTGAGAATGTCTTTACAAGATATGGACTGCCTATAGAGTTAGTGAGCGATCGAGGCACTCACTTTCTAAACCAAGTCATTGAATATCTGTTGCAGGATTTTATGGTGATTCACAAGAAATCCACACCATATCATCCTCAGGCCAATGGTCAAGCTGAAAGCACTAATAAGATCCTTTGTAACGTACTGACGAAACTCGTGAACAACAAACGTTCAGATTGGGACAAACAGTTACACCACGCTGTTTGGGCATATCGAGTGGCCTACAAGACCGTACTCAATGCAACTCCCTTTCAGATGGTTTTTGGTCAGAATGCTGTGCTTCCTTTGGACTTCTTGATACTGACCCTTAAGGTTGCACAAGAACATCAGTGGACCGGCCATGAATTATGAGCGAGAATAATGGACTTGGAACGATTAGGAGAAACCAGGCTCAAGGCAGCAGTAGGAATATATGCAGCAAAGAAACGACAAAAAGCATATTTTGATGCACATGTGAAAGATAAAGGCCTAAAAGAAGGAGATTTAGTTCTAGTATATACGCTAAAGCAACACGCACGTAAGTTAGAAAAGCGAGGTTATGGACCTATGATCATTAACAGACTCTCAACAAGTGGAGCAGTACAGTTAGCCACTTTAGAAGGAGATATAATGCCTAATTATATTAGTGGCTGTAGAGTCGAGCTATATCAGGAACCTCTTACTGAGGATATGCTTAGACGACTCACGTTGGCAAAGAAGCGTAAGGAGGAAGAAAATAGAATACGAGCGGAAGCTCAGGCAGAAGCAATAGAACGCATTAAACGCATGAAGTTAAGAAGACAAGGACTAGGGAGAGAACATTATAACCATCTGGAAACTACACCCAGATATCCCATGGCCATGTGTCAAGTAAAGTCAACCACTCATCCTAGTATAGTGGACAGGAGACCATTCATTACAGTCAGGCTAGAGCACGACAACCCTTGCCAAGAGCTCAGGGCTTTAATTGATTCAGGTGCTGCGACTAGTGCGATTAGATGGTCCCACTATAAGGATTCAGGAATAGAAATGCGGCCAATTGAGGCATACCTCATAGGGCTAGGAGGCATGGAAACCCCTTGCATGGGTGAGGTGGACCTTCCTATCCTCATTAAGGATGTGACCATGACAGCGAAGCTACTAGTGTGCCATGATGACCACCTGATAGAACCCCTAATCCTTGGCCAAGATTGGCTATACGATCACTCAGTGGACCTAAATCTTAGACAAGGCTCCTTACAGATTGGAACCTTAGAACAAAAGCGAGTGATACCGCTTGACTTCCCTAACGGCATTCCGATTGAGGTTTGTAACCCTAGACCCTATGAAACACATGCGACGGAAGACCGGAAGATCTTGGGTCAGACCAGTCACGTTACGTCTACTCCAACCCACTCGGGCTTGGGTAGGGACAATTGTCAATCAGAAGGACGACAGGAGATCTTCCCTGGGGCTTCCTGCAAACTAGAAGGGGCAGCTACCCAACCGCTAGGGCAGATGGATACAATCAGCGGTCAGGTGGGTTGCATCAGCGGCCAAATGAGCACAACACCCTGCGGTGCTCATCCTTCTAAACTTGCTGCGGACTGGCCTAGATTAAAGATAAAGAACGAATCACTTCCTAATGGGCAGGTCACGCAAGTGTTGGATCTCCCTTCTTTTCCAAAGCAGAGCGTCCATTGGACCTCTCAAACCCAACCACGAACGAGTCAACCACAACAGAGGAACCCAGAACGACGACACCACCAGATAAGGTAAAGAAAGCAGAAGTATCAACATCACGGAACAAGTGGCACGAGACAAATATGGGTGCCAAAAGGACAGCAACCACAGGCTATTGGCAACACTGCAGACGAGAACAGGATAAAGTTGCAACAGAAGCAGAGTTCGCATCCAAAGTCCCCTCGATCTTCTTCTACACGTACCAGTACTCGACTGATTTGGATCGCCAAGAAATATCTCATCCATAGACCCACACCCATGCAGATTTGGGTACCCAAACAATGTATTATATCCCAACCCTCAAGCCATGTAATATATACCCCTCAGAAACCTTTTCATCCTTCAATACCACCAAACCCGATACCACTTTTTGTACCTCAGCAGAAACATACCACCCACTCAAAGACTCTTAGGAAATGGATACCGAAACGTATCTAGACGTCTTCTTGTACCCCATTATCTAACAATTTTCCCACCCCGTTTAAACTCCACCCTTGTACTAATTCACCCTCAACCAAACCTTGTATAAATTCATACACCCAAACCCCACATCATGCATAATAACGGCTCATCAAGAAATGTATGCATAATCTGACCATGTAGGTGTCTAGAGACCTGCATTACTTTTGCAAATAATCATTGCATTAATCACTTCACGACACTTGGCTACACGGGTTACACATCGGTTATGGAAAGGGATTGCGGTCTCACCTGAATGGGATCATAATTAATTTCCATACTAATGTGTTAATCTTTTGTAGCAGATCTTTTCCATTAGCTCATCAGTCATCATGCAAACCAAAGCAGGACCATCGGAAGTAGGCCCCAGCGTGGCTGCGGTGCCCCTCAATGTTTTACGCGCAGAATCCCACCCGACCGCTCCACCGCCAGAGTTCCAAGGATTTCCGAGACCCATGCCAATCAATAACCCACCTATGGGATACACAGAGAAGATACACCATAACTCTCACTGGTTCCAAGGCCTAGCAGGACCATTAGCTGATGCTGACTTCATTTTTGAAGCAAATATGACATTTGATGACCGCACATGGGGCAAGTATCAATTCTTCTCAAGAGAATTCGAAGGCCTACAGAACACCCAGGACTTAACTCATGTTTGGGCTAGAGCCGGCTTCACGGAGTATTTCAGTGATCCTCTGCCCAAACCGGACTTTTATAGGTGTTATTACTTAATCACCACTTTGCTGGCCTCAGAGAATAAGGACATCCCAGGAACCTTTATTTTGCCTTCTTTAGTGGATGATCCACCTTACAAAAGATTTTATCTTTCGAAGGATTTAATCAGAGTGGCCATCAAGATTCATGGAACACATACTCCAACGGAGAAAGAACGGCTAGTCCCAGAGCAGATGAAGCGTGGTGACGTAACTAAGTGGGAGGATATTTCTGCTATAACACCTGAGCTCTCTAAGCCATTACGGATATGCATGCAGCACTTTGCTTTCCCAGCTCAGGATCGTTTTACCATGCCCCACAAGAGAATCTGGTTTGATTTATACTTAGCATGTACTGGACCGCAAACAGTTGATCTAGCCAGCTGGATCATTGATCAGCTCTATTTGGCACAACATAGGTGGGAGCGAAAGAAGGTAATCAATGGGTGCTGCGCCCTCACCAGGATCATATATATGTGCTTGGCATATGATTTACCCATAGAGCGTGCCATGACCAGTGAGGAACTGAAAGCATTTAAAGGCACCACTAGGAAGGCTAGAAAATCTAGCAAAGGCAGAGCCGGAAAACGCATGAGAGGTACTATCCCGTGCCTACAAGTCCCAGAATCACCCTCGCCACAACCATCTCCAGAGCAGTCACCAACAGCAGCCACTCCCACAGTACAACCTATTCGCATAAGGTTATCTAGACCAGTGGTAACGGAGGGCACCACCAGTACTGTTGCACCTCAAGCAGCCACAACCACAGAACCTATCACCACAACAGCTGAACTTCCCACCACTATCGGTGCGGAAGCTTTCTCTTTTCCAATACCGCATTTAGAACCAGGACAAGCAGAGCCACTGGACCAAACTTTTGATTTTGAGATGCCCGATGCATTCTCCAATGAGTTCCAGTTTTCAGAAGGGCAAATGTTTTCTCAAGAATTTGAAAGGCCTAGCTACCCTACCACACCCAGGGATCAGCCACAAGGACAGGTCGTGTCCAGCTCTGATGACGAAAGGACAGCAACCGATGACGACGAAGGAGACGACGAAGCTAGCCAGGGAACACATGAATCCCAAGAGCAGGATCAGACAGATGGCCAAGGCCAACAAACCGACACACATGGCGATACAAGTACCCATGAAGATGAAACTTACGAGGCAGCAGCTTACACTCTAGCTATCAAGAAGCTGTATAGAACTATGGAAAAAGTTTGGGCACGCAAGAAGCTGACAGAGGAAGAGAGCCAAAAAATAATAGAACAAGAACTTGTCACAGGCGGATTCGAAGACGCATATATCAAAGGATTCAAAGAATTAGTCCAATCAGTAGGCTCCAACGAGGCACTCAGGTACTTGCAACGAAAGCCACTACCATAGTTTGACCCCCGCAGAGTACGACTACTTTCAAAGCCCGGCGAATACATTCATGTACCAATCGGAGCACAATCTTCAGAACAAGCCAGGGCGGCACGCCTCGTCCCCGAAAGTTCGTTGGCCGTAGAAACCATCATTGTAGATTCCCCACCCCGCGCTACAACTGTACCTACCTCAGTAGTCAGTGAAGTACCGACCACCCCAACCGCTCCTCTCTCACCACCCATCCATCCAGCCTCCCCTCTTCACCCTCCTTCCCCCAGACCCACATCTTCATTCGCCGGTGGTGTTGCAGAAACCGTCTTTACGACCACTCACCCCACAATTCCCGCGCCCATTAGCCCTAATCTACCCCTTCCCACACCCACCTTTCTATCCAACCCATTCCTTCATCAATCTTTTCCATCTTTCCCCACAACTCCAAGACCCCTTTTCCCATCCCCCCTGCCATTAACCTTCTCCCCCGTCTCACCTCCCCGACCCACTGTAACCCCTCTTTCCCCTTTCCACCAAGCTGCTTCAGCCAGCCCCCCTGTAAATTACCCCTCAACATTTGTGAATCCCGTATTTACACCAGCACGCGCACCCACGATCACACCCATATTCACAGTCACCGCACTAGATACGTCCACCGACATGGACATCTCACCACCCACTGCACCATCACTACCTTCACTCACGGCACAAACATTTTTAGGCACATCCCAATTTTCTACAATCACTACATCATCCACCTTCCCATCCCCATTCCCCGTTCCCGTTGCATCTACACCAACTGCATCTTCATTTAGCACCCCGTTAATACTATCACCCACTGTAGATAATGCATTCCGACAGATGTTCATGTGTATGACGCAAGTAAGAGATGAGTTCACATCTCTTGGTGATAATTATCAGCAGCTGTAGAGGACAACGAATGACTTACAATCGTAGCTTAACTTATTGTCTATTGAGAATGCCTCTCTGAACACCCGCTACCAGGAATTACGCGAGGCTTATCACAAATTGGAACTAGAAAGCGAAGACAAGACCAAGGAAGCAACTGCTGACCTGGACAACTTATTAAGAGCCCAGACAGTCCGCAATGCAACGCTAACACGAAACATGGGCTTACTACGAAGACACCTAGCAACCGCCAAGGAAGAAAACCAGCGCTTACAGGATCAGAACCGAGAAAACTTAGAAGCAGCGCTCGACCACCCAGAACAACCACTCAGTCCTAGCAGGTTCAAAGCCATTCCTTCAGACTCGATGAGGATGTTGCTAGACGATCATGTGAGATTGCTAGATGAATATGACCGCGTGAACGAGGAGTTACAGAAACTCAAAGAAGATCACAAATTACTCCAGTTACGAGAACCGGCACACCACGACATACCAGCACCTGTGGACCCCTCTCCTGACCTCCTAGAGGAACTCAACTCATTACAGGCCCAGGTATCGACCCTTGAATCAAGGATTGCAGTATACGAAGCGCCACCAAGGCCAGATTCCCCACCTGAGCTTCCAGCTGAGGAAGAAACGGTCACCATCCCGGTGGAGGAAACGTTTGAAGAAGCGTACGAGCCACAACCCATCCCAGGCGGACGCGTCACGGCCGAAGGTCAGATGACGTACGAACTTCCGACCCCCGCGTGGATGAAGACTATTGAGGAGATTGGAACAACGCACTCAGCGAGAGTAGAGGCACAATTACACGCCATGGCGATGATAGAAGAACGAATATTACAGTCTCCATTCTTTGCTCATTTGGCCCCTCGACGATACATATCTGGGCATGAGCTACAGTATAAACCGTATTTCATGTTAATGGCCGAATACCAGTTAGCCATTGAGAAAGAGACAGGTAAGAAACCATCGCATGCAACTCAATTCGAGGAGGACGATTTGCCACTAGATGCGCAGCAAGGAGAGATCTATCAACCAGAGTGGCGAAAAGATTTACTACAGCAGTATCCGGAGATGATGAGTACATTGGTAAAGGCACCTTTGCATTTGAAGTATAACCCGTGTTGGGGACTAGTGCCACGATGCCACTCCTGGACTGCCTTTGCTATTAAGGTACCAAACAATAAGCAGTGCCAAGATTGGTTGAATTACCCCTATTTTAAGCCACCCATTGAGTTACCAACTGTTGGCTACATGATGGCTACAATTCGCCACTGGCTCCCTAGATTAAAGCATATGGATGATATAGCGGCGCATATGACTGTCAAAATCTTTGACATGATGCAAATGATTTTTAAAGTCTTCCGACGCGTCAAGGCACCCCATGTCAACAACCCGGGCTTTGAGCATGGCAATTTTGACCTGGTATATGATATGAGTACAACGCCATTGCTACAAGTGTGTTATGCCTGGCACTGTAGAATAAAGTACCTACGGGCGTGCTACAAGCAGACGTTCGAAGAGATGTTCGCAACCGGCTTCTGGGAATACCATTCAGAGGTATTCATAAGCAGGCCTACACATTTATTACAATTATTTGCCTGTGAACGAATGGTCTATTCCACACACTATCAGCTCCCGCCACCGGAAGAACCGCAACCAATCCACTGGGAGAAACTCGAGGCAGACCTGGCCCGAGGCATTCGTATCTCCGAGCACACCCTCGCTCAAGACCTCCTACAGAACTATATCCGGCAGACCTCATAGCAAGGTTCTGTCAGGGACGACAGAAGCGAGAGGGAGGGGGGTGTTGGAAGCAGCCAGAGGCACAGACAACACGGAAGCATGTAACGACAAAGCAGGGAGCCAGTCGAATCGTTTTTCAAATAATTATGTTTTCAAATACTTTCCAAAAACCTCCAACAGTGATTTTTATCACTATTGTAACATATGTAACATAGAAAACCCCATTTTGTAATCCATAGCTCCATTTTGTGCAAGCCGAGGAGTCCTCGAGCTTGAGGAGCTTAGGTAGAATGCGCGTACCAATTTTCGTTATTTTTAGATACCGTTTACCCTTCCAAATAGCATCTAGGACCTAATTTTTAACTATGCCGGTCACTAGATGTGAAACCGGTCAAAACTAGTCTAGAAACTATAAAAAGAGCTAGAGAGCTCATTTTTGAGGTTGGTTAGTGTTGGCTAGTGTGAGCTTAGAGCTATTTTGAGCTTGTAATAGTGTTCTTGAGTAATAGAGCTAATTTCCCACCTTCCATTGTGTCTTGCTTGTCTCTTCGTAGTGTGTGTGCATGCGTGTGTGCATTTCTATGCTTCTCACCTTCACTCTCACTTCATCTCACATTCACGATCTTCATATCTCCTATCTCTTCCGCGGATTGACATTAAGGAGGTGGAGCTTCTTAACGTGGTTCTCACCATTGTGCTAGAGCAACAAACCACCACAAGAATAAATCTCCACACATAT
Source organism: Ceratopteris richardii (assembly GCA_020310875.1). Classification (NCBI taxonomy): domain Eukaryota; kingdom Viridiplantae; phylum Streptophyta; class Polypodiopsida; order Polypodiales; family Pteridaceae; genus Ceratopteris; species Ceratopteris richardii. The sequence continues at coordinate 109,798,012 of CM035440.1, read as the reverse complement.
ATATATATATCAAGATGTTCCCCCCTTACAATGGAATCAGATTCATAAGGAGGAAGATAATCAGTCGATTCATAGTATAAGTTCAAGTGATCAATCATGGATGAACGAAGACACTCATCTATGGATATGCCAAACTACGAAAAAGGAAGAGGATAGGAGGAAAGGATGGCAGCAAAGGCAAGGAGTTGTTAGATCAGTACAAGATCCAGCCTATATGCCTCAAATATTCTTAGATGAAGAATTTGAACCTCATGGTTGGATGGAGATTTTAGCTACTCTCAATGTGTGTGTAAACAAAGAAGTGATAACCATGAATGAATGCATTGATGAGGAAGGATATGACGTTAGTCTATACGTGGTAGTTCTTTAAGAGGCTGAAGAAGGGGAAGTGATAGAAAAGGAATGGAAGGAGGACTATGAGAGCATTGAAATGGAGCAAGAGCAAATGGAAATAGAAAGTGGAAATCAAGAAGTAAGTATCATAGCTAATGAAATAAATTGAGAACCAACACAGGAAGAGGAGCTTGGATTAGATAAAGCAAAAAATGACGAAGAAAACAAGCCTCAAGACCAATTTGAAGTGCCCGCCCACTTCAAAAAATATGAAGTAGAAGAGAGAAGAATTGCTATTCAAATGCCAAAACGAGAAGCACAGTCAGGAATAGCATATGACAACAAAGAGCAGACCAAGACAATAGTAGTAACCTTAGAGGAAGGAGAAGAACGATGTACTTTTATAGGCCAGGATGTCTCAATAGAGGAAGAACAAGAATTAATACGACTCATAAGGGAATACAGGATGTCTTTGCCTGGACATATAAGGATTTGAAAGGAGTAGATCCATATATATGTGCACATAGAATCCCTATGATATCTGAAGCTAAACCTTCCAAACAAAGACCATACACATATAACGATGTTTACTCAACGAAGATTAAAGAAGAGATAGATAAATTGTTCGATGATGGGTTCATATATGAGATTGAACACACGGAATGGGTGTCACCTTTGGTGGTCGTACCAAAGAAGAATGGTAAGTTAAGAGTATGCATAAATCTGAAAAAAGTAAATGCTGCTACCATAAGGGATAGTTACCCATTACCCATCACATATCATCTTCTGAAAAGAGTGATAGGGAAGGAAGTCTATAGTTTCTTAGATGGCTTTTTAGGGTATAATCAGGTAGCCATTGCTCCTGAGGACCAACATAAAACAACCTTTGCAACTGAATGGGGAGTATACGCCTTTAGGGTTATGCCTTTCGGCCTAACCAATGCCCCAGCCACTTTCCAAAGATTGATGTGCCATGTATTCAAAGAGTTCCTGAGAAAGAGTATGGAGGTATACGTGGATGATTTATGCACTTATTCAGCTATACAATCAGAGCATATCCCTGAACTAGGAAAGATCTTTGCCAAATGTCAACAATATAGAGTATGCCTCAACCCAGAAAAATGTGTCTTCATGGTTTGACAAGGAAAGATATTAGGACATATTGTCTCTAAGAACGGAATTTCAACTGATGAAGACAAAATCAAAGTGATCCTGGATTTGCCAAGACCAAAGACTGCTAAAGAAGTGCAAGCATTTATGGGACATTGCGGTTACTACCGAAGATTTATACATGTGTATGCCATAATTGCTAGACCTCTTTATGCATTATTGACTCAGTTTAACTGGGCTGAAGAATGTGAAAAGGCCTTTAACGAATTAAAGAGTCGATTGAGTTCAGCCCCAATCCTTCGAGTACCTAATTGGAATAAGCCCTTTCACATTCATGTAGATGCTTCCAAGTTTGCCATTGGTTGCATCCTAGCTCAACCCGCAGATGTAGGAAAGTTAGATCACCCTATAGCCTATGCCAGTAGACAATTGAATCAAGCAGAACGCAATTATACCACGACTGAAAGAGAAGGCCTAGGGATGGTGTATGTAGTAAAGAAGTTTCGACACTACTTATTGGCAAACAAATTCAAGTTCTTCACTGATCATCAAGCCCTACTATACTTAGTCAATAAGCCTTGTAATACGGGACGACTAGTACGATGGTTTCTATTGTTGATGGAATTTGATTTTGAGGTAGTAGTAAAGAAAGGAAATACCCACATAAGAGCAGATCACTTATCAAGAATGACACATGGAGAACCACCCATAGGAGTACCAGATGATCTGGCTGACACGTACCTGTTCAACCTTGAAGTATGTCCCCAATGGGCAGAAAAGTTGATCCCAATACTCACTCATGGACCTAAAGATGGGATCACACCAAACCGAACCCAAGACCTATGGAAGGCTAAAAACCTTCATATCATTGTTGGAAGTCTGTATCACCAAGACTCAAGTGGATTACTCATGAGATGCATAGAAGAAGAGGAACAAGAAATGTGGCTTCAAAAAGCACATGTAAATCAATGGAAAACTCATCTAAATGCGAACGGAACATGGCAAACACTAAGGAGATTGGGCATATATTGGCCAACCATGCAGAGGGACGCCCATAACTATGTATCAGCCTGCCCAACCTATCAAGAACGGAATCCAGAAGAGAACTCCACTCTATGCTACTCCACTGTAGCACCAAGATGGAATATGCCTCTGGTGAAGTTCTTAAAGACCCAAGAGTACCCAGAAGGAGCCACTCTAGCAAGGAAACGTGGACTTGTAGAACAAAGCAAAGACTATGCTCTTATAGGAAAACAACTCTTTAAACGAGGAAGAGATAATCATTTGCGAGTGTGCATTCATGAAGACGAGTATCTTGCTGTTTTAGAGATGGCACATGTAGGAGCTGCAGGAGGACATCTTTCTGCAGATAAAACTGCAAAAATGATTCTCTTTGCAAGAATGTGGTGGCCAACTCTACATCAAGATGCAGCAACATACGTACAACGATGTGATACATGTCAACGAACAAAATATTCAATTAGAAGGGATGAAATGCCACTAAAACCCATGATGAGTGCCAGAGCTTTTACTAAATGGGGAATAGACTTCATAGGACCTATTAGCCCCCCAGCTAAAGGATCCCATGCCGAATACATAATTGTAGCCACAGACTATCTGACCAAATGGGTTGAAGCCAAAGCTACCAAGAAAAACGATGCAAGGACTACGGCCAAGTTTCTCTTCGAGAACGTTTTCACTAGATTTGGACTACCAATAGAAATTGTGAGTGATAGAGGTACGCATTTTGTGAATGAAGTGATAGAAGCCTTACTGAATGAATTCTTGGTAATTCATAAGAAATCAGCCCCTTATCACCCACAAGCCAATGGACAAGCCGAAAGTTCAAATAAAATCTTATGCACAGTTCTCACTAAAATTGTGAACAATGGTAGATCTGATTGGGATAAACAATTACATCACGCTTTATGGGCATTCAGAGTAGCTTACAAGACCGCCATAGGAACTACTCCTTTTAACTTAGTGTATGGACAGAATGCTATTTTGCCAATTGATTTCTCAATACCCATTCTCAGAGTAGCAACAACTTACGAGTGGACAGGACATGAACTCTCAGCTCAACTGGATCAAATAGAGAAGCTACATGAGACTAGGTTACAAGCAGTAGCAGGAATTTATGCTGCTAAAAGGCGATAGAAGGCATATTTTGATGCTCATATTAAAGATAAAAATTTGAAGGAAGGAGATTTAGTTTTGGTATATACCCTGAAACAACACGCTAAGAAATTGCAAAAAAGAGGATATGGCCCATTAATCATCAATCGCATATCCACCAGCGGAGCCATCAATTTAGCAACTCTAGATGGAGAAGTATTGCCAAATTATATCAGTGGATGTCGAGTAAAAAAATACTTAGAGCCATTAACTGAAGAAATAATGTCACGATTGATAATGGGTAAAAATAGACACATCGAGGAAGAAAGGATACGAGAAGAAGCCAGACAGGAAGCACTAGAACGAATCAAGAAACGAAAAGAGTGGATGAGAGAGAGAGATGAGAGATATCGTAGGAGAGAAACTCATCCCAATGGCTAATTTTAGAGCCACTGAAAACCTAGGTCAACAAAGGACACAACCATATTTGAATTTGGGAGCCAGAAAAACGAGTACCACTTAGTGGATGCTCTCATTGACACAGGAGCCGCTATAAGCTGCATCAAATTTTCATTGACTCAGCAACTCAAGGAAGAATTACGTCCATCAAAGGCACAGTTGATTGGAATAGGAGGAAAGATCACCAAGTGTATAGGAGAGATTATCTTGCCTCTACACTTAGGAAACAACACAATGGAACAAAAACTCTTAGTATGTCACGATCAGGACTTATTGGAAGAGCTCGTGTTAGGTCAAGACTGGATATACGAATATGAGGTAACTATTCAATTGGCCTTAGGATACATCTTGGCCAAGATAGGACATCGTGAAGTATTCAACATGCTAGACGAACGACCAATCAAAGCCGCAAGTATAGAACCAAAAACTCACTCAAAGGAACCCAGTGATGAATGTATGTTCACTAGCACTATGGAAACCCCTTCATCGAGTACTTCAAGTGAGGATACACCGAATTCTGCTTGCACACCATCTTCTAATCTAGCAAGTCACAAGAATGTCATTCTATCTGAAAACAGCCTTAGCAAAGAACCACGCATAAGAGAGACTCATTCTCCAGGTAATCACAAGGCAGCACCTATTAGAATATACCCCATTCCTTACACTCAACAAGCCTGGATAAGGAAGGACCAAATGGCTGCATATCTTCAACAAAAGAACTACTTGTTACAGTAGAAGAACACACAGAACCAGTATGTAAATCGCTCTGAATATTCAGTTCCGCAAAGAACTGCTAAAGTATGGATTCCGAAGAAGGTGATAGCCGCTCAACCAGCCCGAACACAAATATGGATTCCAAAATTATGTGCTCAAATGACAATCAACAGAAAGGTCGAACCGATGCTCAAGGAAAATCAGTATGGTCTAAAGGCAAAACAACCAAAAATGAATAACTACAGGACAGAGAAGGAGTCTACATATGCTTTGAAAACCATTCCCAGATTCAAAAAGCTGACAAAGCATAAGTACAACATGAGAAGCACCATATTCTGCAGGAATGTTAGGAATACAACCTGCCCCAATGGTGTGAAGCAGATTTGGATGCTGAAAAGCAAGATTAGCTGTATGCATCAATCAATTAATTCGAGTTGCACACATATGGAGTTACCAGAACCCAAAGTATGCATAATAGGGCCACATTACAAGGCCAAGCATTCGGCACGCTATTCTTCTATTTCAGGATAGTTGAGCACATTTTCCTCTTGGGAAATAGGAGAGCATTTGTACATAATCTAAAGAAAATTATTAAAAGAAATTAATAACCGCTTCGGCTATGAACTAACTTTTCTGTTTTTCTTTCAGACAAAAACATAAAAATACCTAAAAATAGGTGAAAACCCAGGTATTACCTTTCTCACACCCACGGGGAAGGGACGACACCATTCACGTGGAACAATGTCAATCTTATGAAAGACAAATGAAGGAGGATTTCTGATACTATCTTGCCACTAATCCATACTCTATATTGAGTGCAGATGGCATCTACTAATTCCGAAGCTACGCAAGAGGAAGAGGTCCAGCTTCTTCCATTAGAATCAATAACAAAAGCAAGAGGCCATTGGTTTCTAGATGACCAACCAGTATCGGATCTCATTTTCATGGCCACTATCAAAATCATGGACAGGGATCATTACTTCCCTATCATGTCCCAAGACTTTAAGACCATCATACAAGGATTACCGCGCATGACGGATGTCTAGACACAAGCAGGAATGGAGGCATTCCTCAGACTACCTATTTATCTACCAGATTTTCAGAGATTTACGCAAGTGATGAATACACATCAGCGTGCATCGAATAAGATGTCAGTTCCTGAGGCACGAGTACTGGATAAAGTTGGTGCCTGGAAGACAATTCAATTCACTCATGAGTTGATTAACAGAGCTTTTGGGTGGAATCAAGAGGGAATCACGAATGTCAAAGATGAATGTCATGATCCTAAAAAGAGATCCTTTTTGGACATCAACAGATCTGACATTGAAGATGCTATTCGCTTAGTGCACCAGCACTTTTGTTTTCCAAGCATGCATAGATATACAACACCTCAAAAGATTGTGGTGCAACTGCTCTCACATGCTATGAGGCAAGTCGAAAATCAAGTCAACATGACTCCATATGTCCAAGAACGCCTATTTGAAGCGTAGAAGAAGTGGGGTCAGAAAAAGTTTCTGAATAGTAGTTCGGCCTTGACCCTACTTATTTATGAGGCACTGGATATGAAGAACTGCTTGCGCGTGATGCCAACATCAACAGAGTTAGCCAAATATGCCAAGTCAGCGACGGTTCCAAAGAAAAAGAATACAGCCATCTCTATTGACGAAGCAGGAACCAGTTCAAGGAAACCCATGAGGGGTGCTAAACGACTAAGAGAGGAAGAAGCTCAGGTGACACCCACTTCAAAAAGGACCCATACACTGCCAAAGATTTCCTTGACGCAGCAGCCTATCACCAAGAGAGATCTCTCCGCTGCCCTCAAAGAAACACATCAGTTTATGCAGGGGCAAGTGAATTTGAATATCCAAGGTCACAACTGGCCATGGATACACAACAACAGATGATGGATACAGATGCAGATTACGACAAGGCCATGAGGGAAAAGAATCAGTTTCAAATTATGAGTGAACAACTATCTGCACAACTCATCCAGGCCTAGAAAGAAATTGCAACCAAAGAAACGGAGTTACACTCAAAACACAATGTGATACATTGATGAACCAGCATCATCAGCTACAAACACAACTGATAGAGTTACAAAGACAGCATGAAGCCAGTGAAGCAGATAAGGAGAGGATAAAAGCTAGAAGCAACTTACTCGAAACACAACTCAAGGTGTACATGGAGGAAAATGACAATTTACGAAACCGAAATAAAGAACTGATGAAGTCATTGCTATATGACAAACCTTTAGAAAAACAAGAGACAACAGATATCGACCAAAAAGAAGTAAGCGCTCAAATTGAAAAATATGCAGATTTGCTGAAACAAGAGCAAGCATTGAGAGAAGAATGGGAACGTAAGTACACTCAAGAAACATATGAGCTAAAAAAGTAGTTGAATACAGCCCATGGAAAACTTGCAGCGAGCTATAGTGAAAATAGGGATCATGTAGCAGAGATTGGTAACGAGTTACTAGCTACCAAGGAAGCACTACGGGCAGCAATGCAAGAAGTAAAAGAGAAGACTGAGCGCTTAGCCCAATTAGAGACCAAAGCAGAAGAGAGAGCATCAATCAGGACACCAGTAGAGCCGACAAAAGAAAATCCTACTGACGAGGTAGAGGTACATCCTCTATCTCCCCCGATTTATAATTCTCCAATAAAAGAGCAGATGGCGGAACCACATGATGATCATCCAATGCCATACACTGCAGAAATAGGTCAGAGGGAACGGGCCCTATTGGTGTCCCGGTTGACAGAAAATTTTGAAAATGAAGTCATCAAAGTTATGAAAGAAGCAAAGATTAAAGGTAAAGATTTGGAGACGATCATGAAGCCTTTCAATATTCCTTACGGATTATTGAAAGAGAAAACCAGACAATACATAAAGAGAATCACAGAGAAAAATCCAGACGAACAATTCCAGTTCAAAAATGACACGTTCAACTATATGCAAGAAGAATTTGAAGCAGCACAGCCTGTTTGGAGAAGAAAATTTTTGGAGAAACATCCTACATTACGGGTGCACTGGCAAGCAGCACCTTACTTATTACAGGTAAATCCTTCTTTTTGTCCAACACCACGGCGAAGAGAAGCAAGAGAATTTTTGGAAATGCAAAAGACTGGTGTGATCCATAAACAGTGGCTAAACTATCCACTACTTCCAAGTCCACCGCATAACTATCTACATACGGAGGATTACATGATTAAAACCATTGAATTTTGGCTGCAGAATTATGCAACAATACCTGATTTAACTATCAAGATGACCAATAAAATACTCAATATGATACTTACAATGTTAAAGGTCTTCAAACACGCGGCTATACATTTTTGAACTTCATTGGCATTAATCAAGGCATAGATATTCTTGTTTTTGACTTGTCTGTTATGCCTAGCCGACCAACAATAATGGCATATTATTCTAGGTTGATGTTTTTGTCGAGTATCTATATGCAAACGTTCGAAGAAGCGTTTTTCACAGGGTTTTTTGAAATCGATTCAGAGATCTTTTTAAAGATGTCATCCAACCTGAATGCCAAATTAGTGGCATATGAGCTAAGCTTCTTCGCTGATCATAGACAACCACCACATGACGGTGTAAAAGTAGAACAGTGGAAGCAGCTAATGATACGTGAAGCCAACCTACTTAATGAAACAGAGCAAAAAGTCTATAGAACATACTCTCGTCGACTCTCAAAGCCTGTCGGGGACGACAGAGTTCAGGAGGGGAGCAGTGTTGAGGGAGAATCAAGAAAAAAGAAGAAAAGAAGAAGACAAAGAAAGAAGCTTCATTAAACGATAATAATTGAAGACACATCTCTGCAAGAAGCCCCGCAGGGGCGCAACACCCATCTCTGCACAGAGCCCCGCAGGGGCACATATCAAGGAAAAAGCATGTCGGTGGAAGGAGGAACCAGGGCGAGGAAAGTATCCATGAAGTGCAAGAAGATATCCAGCGGTTCCGAAACCACAATATTTGGCAGGTAATAATCCTTCTGTTGACAGCGTGCAATGAAAAGAAAGAAAACAGGCTCAAAGCAATACAATAGGGTCAGATGTGTGCAACCAGGACAAATCAGAGGACCAAAAGCTAGAAAGAGGTCACTGGTGGCGTGCGTGGCAACCCAACTGAATGCAGCAACCCAAATTTGTGATGTACGGGATATCAAGGGGAAAACAAAAGCAAAGAACTTATATCGGATAAAATAACAAATTCTCTGACAGTCCTTACCGCTTCTTCGAGCACTGGGTGCGTGTATTCTGACCTCTTAAACAAGCTGAAGACAAGAAGTAAAGCCTGTCAAGGGACAACAGAGACAAAGAGGGGGAGAGTGTTGCGGAGAAAAGAGAACACAAGGCAGAGAAAAAGAAGGGCCCCAAAATTTTTCCGATTTGGACACCCAATTTTTGTATTATAACCATTCTTGTAACATAATTTCCATTGGAAATGCACTAGAGGAGTCCTCTAGATGCATCCCCACAGAGGATTAGAAGGTTACCCATGTAAATTAGTAGGAAATTAGCCTTTTAGTGAATAAAGTGCCGGTCTCTTGTGTGAAAGGACCATTTTTAGGGCACAAGTATAAAAGTCAATTTGTGACTCTTTATAAGTACTTTTTGCCATTGTGAGAATCAAGAGCACAGAAATTCGAATTTGTGTCTTCTCCTCTCTGTATCATCTTCTTTGTGAGCTTGTATGCATGTGTGTTGCTTGAAAAGAGTGTTAGGAAGTGTTTTCTATCCATGAAAGTGTTTGTTTGTTGTGGTTAAGGTGTGTGTGAAGTGTAGGAAGGTCATTCCCATGACTCAGTATTTTGTTCATAACTTGAAGTAAAAGTGTCAGAATTGAGTGAAAATACTGCCATTGGATGCGTCTTCTCGAGAGCTTCGAAACGCATATCACACTTGCTATATTTGGAGTTCAAAGCTGAGAGAAAAGCTCAATTTACTGTTGGCTGCTGTTCCAAGTATCGCGACACCATGACTGACAATTGAACCTTGTTTGGTTTAGTCTTTGCCTTGTTTGCACTCTTCGGGAAACACATTTGCATTGATCGTTGTTAGAATGCATGTATTCATATACTCAGCTAGGTTTTGATACTCATCGGATTGATAATTAAAGCGTGAATCCCCACTATATGCACTTGAGGGGGATTGAGGTATAGTCTCTTTCTCCACAAGTCCCTAAGTTGGTTCTTAGGTACACACCGTTGTAATCAAAGAGCAAATTTGATGCTATCGACTACATTGTATCAGCTACTTGGAGAGCCGAGAACTAAATATACATTCTTGTCTATTCTATCAATGAATATTCTTTTATTGTGCATATGTGTGTAGTACTCTAATTGATAGAGGCTAGTGGTAATAATAATTAGTAGAATAGAGAATAGAAATGCATTGATTACTATCAGTAATCCAAATTCTTCGAACCCTATTGTTTGATGGAGTTTGAGGTCTACCGAAGCACGCGAATAGTATAAGGAAGAAAAAGAAGCTTGGAGCACAACACACACTACTGAATGTATTACCACTAGAATGTACAAAGATAAGTAACCCATTAGGGCAATAGCCATATATACAAGCCGGGGAAAAAAACCCTCCTAAAAAGGGAAAAAAGTGCCCCGGTGGTCCTAGTGTGTTCTCACACATCACTACCTAAATATATCAACAAACCCCCCCAGGAATGATGCAGTGAACAAGGACGGACACTCATGTATAAGGAAGTTCCAAGCTATGTGGAATCAATCCACAAAAGGAAGTAAGCCCAAATGTTTGCGGAAAGCTTCAAACTTCTCCCTAGGCATAGCCTTCGTGAAAAGGTCTGCAAGGTTCTCTTGTGTGGGCACATATGCCAAGGTGATCTCTCCAGTAGAGAATCTCTCCCTGACATAATGATAATCCACCTCAATGTGCTTAGTGTGAGCATGGAACACACGGTACCTCGCAACTGCCAATGCGCTCTAACTATTAGTAAAGATGGTGGTGATAGAAGACTGACCAACACCTAAATCAGCCATAAAGGTTCATATTCCATCTCCTGTTTGTGTTTGGCCCCCTGAATCTAGCCCCATCCTAACTACTGCTCCCACTGCCCCAGTTTCCATTCTGCCTATTGTGACACCACCCATCATCTCTCTGCCCCCTCACTTTCCCTCATATACCACCAATCCGTTATACTCCATTCCCACCTCCACACAGTCAACCTCCTTCCATACTTCTTTCACATCCTTTTTACATCCCTGATCTACACCATTTCCATTTGTAAGACCTTCTCAAGAGCTTCGACAACTAGTACCCTTTTTATGGCCACCAAGCACACCTCCTCACTCACCTCTCACCACACAATTGCACCCACCACCATGCACCATAGCACCGATATCACTCTTTCATGTGGAAATCACTGATAGTTCCACTAGTGACATGGACATCTCACCCACTGCTTCACCAGATGCACAATTACCTGCATCCACCACACCACGTAACACATCTCACACGTCACCTATTCCCACGTCACTTCCGTTACTTGCCACTGCATCCACTATCCCTATCCCTACTCCCACTCCCATTGCATTAGAAACTACCCTCCATGTCGCATTCCCCACCCTTGCACCATCTTCGTCCTCCACTGTCCATCAAATGATATAGTGCCTGTAGCAAATTAATGGAGAATATTCATCGCTCAAGCAATAGCATTCTGCCCTACAATGGACTACACAAGATCTACATGTATGCTTAAATGCCCTCACCCTACAGAATGAGGAGCTTAACATAAAGTATCACAACTTGGAAGCCAAACATCAGCGGCAGGAGCAAACTCTTGAAGTTCAAATACAAGAACGGGTCAAGGGTGTTGAATCCCAATTAGATGTTTACTTGATGCAAAATGCCAACTATCACATAATATGGCACTTCTTTGCCGACACCTCTACACTGCGAAGGAGGAAAATCAATGCCTGTTTTTGAAGCTACATTAGACAATCTAGATACGCCTCTTAGTATGTCTCACTTTCAAGCTGTTCCACCTAAATCGATGCAGATCCTCCTGGAAGACCATGCACGTGTGCTTGAGGACTATGACCATTTATAGGAAGAATGCCAAACCCTCAAGGACACCAATAAAACTCTGTTGTTTAAAGATTCTTTGGGACCCACTATTGTACAGGAAGTGGCACCACCGGCTCTCTTGGAAGAATTGATTGTGCTACGTATGAAAGTACAAGAGTTACAGACCCAAGTATCTAATATGATGGAATCCCCTAGACCAGAGTCACCACCTGATCTACCAGAACCAAAGGAAACAATACCCATCCCTGTCGAGGAAACATTCAAAGAAAAATATGTACCTTTACCTATTGTTGGCAGCCACTCATCCCTAGAAGGACAGGACACCTATGAATTACCTCCACCAGCTTGATTAAAGACCATCGAAGAATTGGGTAATTCACACTCTGCTTGCATAGACACGCAACTCCACGTGATGGCAAATCTCGAAGAAGTTATTCTAAAGTCACCTTATTTTGCCGCTATCGCCCCCTGCAGACATATAATGTCGAGTGAATTATAGTATAAGCCATATTTCCTTTTGCTAGAGGAATATAATTTTCAAGTGGAGAAAGACACTCAGAAGCGCCCCATGCATGCCATGCAATTCAAGCCCAAAGATGTTCCACGAGAAGTATAGCGAGGCCACATATATCAACCCTAGGTGCACAGACTTATTACAGGAGTACCCAGAAATGATGCATACTTGGATGTGTGCACCGACACACTTAAAGTACAATCCGTGTTATGGACCGATTCTGCGCAGACATACTTGGAAGGCATTCGCTATTAAGTTCAGAATAATAGTCAATGTAGGGATTGGCTCAATTATCCCTATCTTGTGCCTCCCACGAATAATACTCCGATTATCGGCTATATGATGGCCACCATTCACCATTGGTTACCACGTCTACACCTGATGATCGATATTGCAGCTCAAATGACTCTAAAGATTTTTTATATGATGCGGATAGTATTCAAGACCTTTCGACGTGCCGAGGCTCCCACTGTAAATACCCCAGTTTGAATATGGGAATTTGGACCTAGTTTACGACATGAGCACGATGCCTTCTCTCAAGGTATGCTATGCTTGGCACTGCAGATTGAAGTATATGCCCGCCTGCTACAAGCAGACGTTTGAAGAAATGTTCACCATCGGCTTCTGGGAATATCACTCAGAAGTGTTTATCAGTCATCCAACACATTTACTACACTTGTTTGCTTGTGAACGAATCATGTATTCAAAACACTATATGTGCCCACCTCCAGATGAACCCCAGCCCATTGATTGGGAGAAACTTGAACGTGATCTTATTCAGGGTCTTCGCATTACAGAACAAACCTTAGCAACGGACCTCCTCACTAACTATGTTACTCATGCTAAATCAGGTTCTGTCAAGGACGACAGAAACGAGGAGGAGGGGAGTGTTCAAGGCAAAGGCTCGAGTACTAGTTCTCGTCAGAGAAGAAGAGGAAGCACTTAAAACTACTCAGAAGATTGCATCTTGGCAACAGTGATTCTTATCACTAAAACAATGTAATATATGTACATACACCAAATTATCACAAATGCGACTCCATTTTGCACAAGTCGAGGAGTCCTCGAGCTTGAGGAGTCTAAATAGAAATATCACACCAATTTTTGTAATTTTTGGAAGCTGTTAGATAGTTCAAATTAGAGGTAGAACCTATTTTTTAACTATGCCGGTCACTAGATGTTAAACCGATCAAAACTAGGCAAAAACTATAAATAGAGCTAGAGAGCTCATTTAGAGTGTGTAGTTAGTTTATGATTGAACCTATGAGCTAGAGCTAGAAGAGCTATTGTAACTAGATGATGATGAATATGATTATGAGTTCTTTTCTTGCCTTCCATTGATCTCCATCGCGACTTCCCGTGTGTGTATGTGTATGCATGTGTGTGTATGCTCTTGCATTTCTCGCCATCTTCTTCATGCACATCTTTCACTCTTGATCTTCATATCGGCCTAAACTCTCTGCAGATTGACAATTACGAGGTGAAGCTCCTCACATTGGTACTTTCCATTGTGCTAGAGTGACATTTACTATCTGCTCCTCTTTTATTTCTTCTCCAATACTCCCAAGTTGATCAGCTACATCCTTCATCTTGGTCACATAGTCAGCTACACTTTGCTTTGGTTGCTTCTTCAAGGTTGTGAACTCCATCCAAAGCTAATTCTTCTTGGCTCTTGTATTTGATGAGAAGTATGAAGATAGTACTTCCCAAGTCTCTTGGGAACTCTTACAATTCCTAATATGAGGTAACAAAAAATTAGATATTGAATTGAGTATGTAAGACCGGGCTAGAGCATGCTTTGCACACCATGCAGCTAGTCTATCTTGCTCCTCTCTACTAGGTTGGTTTTTACTTCTAAAGGTTGGCATTTCTTCATCTCCATATATGTATCCATACAAGCTTCTTCCTCAGAGGTAAGCCTTCATCCTTAGGGTCCAAGCTGGATAATTGCTCCTGTCCAATTTGTCAATGAATGATGGAAATCCATCTCCCATTTTACCTTGATGTTGCCTTGATACCACTGTTGGAGGAGATGGTGGACACCTTCCAAAGATGAGATGGTGCTGCAAATTCTTGCTTCGCACCAGCCAAAACTGAGTAAAGGAGTGCAAAGAAGATCTCTTGAGCCTTTGAGGAAGCACAAATAATCACCCAAGTACTTTGGAAGATGATCCTCAAATCATTGAATCAAAAATAGATAACTTGGACTTATCACTATGAACCAAAACTTGCTATTTTGGTCACCATACCTGCTCAGGAAAAAGAACAATACTCCTTCCTTGGTAACAATTGGATAAAATCCCTTTGGAAATATCTAATTAAGCAAGATAGCTAACTATCACAAGTTATTTCACTTAAAATGATCAACTATGATGAGAGAATTATGCTTCGCAAAACTAAGATGCATCCCGACATTTTAGAGAGTTAACAATATGCAGACTAGTGGGCAATGTTTTGCACATAACTCAAGAATGACTGAGCCAATTAAAATGAAATTTTGTACCAAGAAAATAGATGGTCTAATGAATATACACCAACTTGAATCATAGAAAATGATCAAGTACACGCTGAGAAATGGATCAGAGAAGCTCATTATTCTGAGTAGTACATGACCGAGTAGAAGAGATGAGATATGAGAAAACTATATGTATGAATGCACATAAATTACATCGACATTGGCAATGAATGATTGCACAATGTGAAGGCAATAGAAGAGCTATAATGTGAGCTCAATATGCCACATAAATGCCTCTAAAATCTTCCTCTTCTAGCTACATGTCCACATGGCTAGATAGCCCTCTTTTATAGCCTTTTGTTGGAGCCAAGATTCAAGTTTGAATTTGAATCTTTACCTAAAATTGTTCCAAAGTTTTCGGACCTGACTTTCCATAAATTCTCACCAAATAATTCATGGAAAGATTCTCCTAAGAACTTGTAATTGGAAGTGATTCCACTTATGCACTTTTACAAGGAGTAGAAATCAATCTTTTACAAGAGATCATTCATGTGCTAATACATGAGTGAACATATGAACTTTAGGATAAGTGATCAAACATTTAGGCTTGGAGTAATTGCACCAACAAGTAAATCCCATGGGTAAATATCAATGAAGAATGGATCTAAAGGAGAAAGACTTGGTCTTATCTCAAATTAAATTTTGCTAGAGAAACTTTAGGAAATCCAAATGTCTTAGACTATTCAAAGCGATCAAATCTTTTATGGTTTGATAAATCATGCCAAGAAAAGTTTAATGATTGACCAAATAAATCTTTGAGATATAAGATTAATTGGCATGAGAATTAGACACCTTGCTCTCATGTAAAAAGCATCAAGGGATTCAAAGATTGAATTTAAGGTCATAGGAAATTATCAAAGAGCATTGAGAGGACGAAAAAGGTGGAAAAGATAAAAGATGTAGTTCTACGAATTAGAGAAAGAACTCATTGGTATGGGACTGTGGGAACCTACTCCCATTGAGAAATTTTCTTCAATGGCCAGAGAGGAAATAGACCCAAGATCCAATAGGAAACATTGGGATAAGCTTTAAAGATAAGACCATGGACAATAAGGTCTTAGGTTCATAAAGAGGTAAAGATTTACCTACTTGAACCATATAAATGCACTTGTTTGTATTTACAATAAATTAAATCAAATAAGTTTGACATTTACCTTAGAGAAAGGCTATCCTTTATCCTCTTAGTAAGATGCATTATTTTTAATAAAATGCATAGCCAACTTTAGCTTATGCAGTAGATATGGAAAACATGCGGATAAAAAATTTAGAAAGTTTTATGAGATAAACTCTAGAAGTGAGGAGGTTGCTTAAAGTCAAGCCTATTCAAGTCTTAAATGATAGAATATCATTCTTTGAATCTTTGCATTGTTAGTCGGCCGCCGGAGTGGGACAAATGTAACGGATGCCAGATGTAACGGAGTTTCTTGAATTACGCGCGAAAAGTTGGTACGCGCATTTTGTAAAATCTATATAAAGCAATGTAAAGAGAATGGTCAAGAGAGACATTTTTTCTGGAATTGCCAGATTGATCGTCTGAATATTTGTGAGAGTATTGTTTACACTGTTGTGAAGTCTTGAGTACTGTTGGTGTTGAGTATGCTCTGCATTGTCTGCGTATACTATAGTTCACCGTAACGAGTGTTTGAGTAACGGATTGTGTGTCTGATTACTGTCGATTGTATTGCGTTGTGGCATGTTCTTCAGATTGTTAAGTACTATAAATCAATCTGAGTGGCGACATTACTGTGTGAGTTGAGTAGGTAACTTGAAGCGTTGTTGAAGTATGTTCTGTTTGTTTTACCGGATTCATGGTGTTCGGTGTTATTATCTTTTGACTCCGAATACGCAGAAGAATTAGTACCTCCGGTAAATGTGAACCTTTATTTGAAGATCGTTGTAAAGTGTTGTGACAGATGAATCTGTCAGTTATAGTATTCGCTCTGGTTGATTTACTACATACTGCTGAGTCTGAAGATCGGACTACTGCTCTGTTCCAATAGCAGGTTAGTCTGAAGAAGTTCGGTACCCAGGAACATAGAAATCAAGTATTGTCCAGTTAATGCTAGTAACTGAGCTAAGACGCGTATTGGTGTTTTTGTTGTTGTGACGAAGATTTGGGAAATAAGTACAGGGCCTCTGTCTAGCAGACCCCTACCACTCCCAAGAACCCAAGTTGGTCTGGTAACGACTTTCGGCTAGTCAGAGACGTTACAATCTAAGAGATACGTTTAAGATATACATTTTAATATATTAAACATTTTACATTTAACACTTTTACGTTTAACACTTGGCGCCGTCTGTGGGAAGGTGGCATCAAGATTGCCAGTAGTCTGTCAGAATCGAACATCCAGATTATCGTTCGATTGGAAGTAGCAACAGAACCAGATTGTTGCAAACTGTTTCATTAGTAACACTACGCGATTAGTACAAAAGATGATACATGCCGGTTACTCGATCCAGTGAAACGTATCCCAAGAACCATCAGTCTGGAGTACTTAATGTACTAAAGCCAACTTTGGGAGGTAGGAGTACAACTAGGTCTGATCCAGTTGTCAAGAAAGTTAAGAACGTTAGAACTGATTCCGGTCATATTCCGGTGGAACGTGTTACGTCGCTGGTACATTCCGGTACTATTTCGGCACAGTCTATCGAAGATATAGTACTTCCAGAACCTACCAAGACGCAGTTGGAAACTAGTTTAACAATCTTGGAAAAAGATTCAGATTTATCTACGATCAGAAGCACTCTAGTCAAAGAAATCGGCGAAGGCAAAAAAACACCGTATTTGGGCATAATTTTTGTTCATTCCGGTGATATTTCGGTAAGAAAATCACAGTTTTTCGGTGACGGTTTAGCATTTTCTGCTGAATCCTCAGCCCAACCACCGCGCTTGGAAGCGAGTTCCCATACACTGGACATCAAGAAGGAAGGAAAGCAGTTCGAAACAGAGATTCGAAGCATATTAAGCAAGATCATCGCACCGAAAATTGCACCATCCGACGATACAGATTCCGATAGTGCAGATATTCAGCCCCGAGATACAGAAGGAAGGTATAATACACTCACGATGAACGGACAACAACAACAACAACAGTTATGTCCACCCAGGCCGACTCCAATAGGAGTGACGTAAACGAATTTTGGTGGATTCCCAGGAGATGATCCGGATGCTCACGTACGCACTTTCGAGATAAGCTACGCAGTTCTCAACCATCCACCGGATCAAGCCTATAAGGCTATTGTCTTTCAAGCCACACTGGTCAATGAAGCAGCTAGATGGCTTATAGAATATGATATTAATCACTTTGGCACCTACGAAGCAGTACGAGATGCTTTTCTGCAGCGATTCAGGCTAAAAAAAGAATCCAGCCGAAATTTTTGACTATCTACAGAACAACAGACAGAAGGCAAATCAAACCGTAGAGGAGTATGCTACTCTCTTCAGAACACACTTAAGGCAGCTACCACCGGCCCATGCTAACTTACCAGATGACGTTATCACTCAGTGGTTCATCAATGGCTTGACTCCACAACTTAAGCAGATTATGATCGTAAGATGTGTTGGAGCTATGACCCTCGATGCAATCATTGCAATGACTCTGCAACTGGAAAACAAAGTCGGCGGATTTACAGAAGATCTAGAGTGGTTAAAAACAAACAAAAATGTTGCCGAAGATATGACCAGACAAGTATACTGCATCACATGCAAAAATTTAGGACATACTAGTGCCAATTATGCACTTAATCAGACATTCTGCGCTATCTGCAACACTACCGGACACACCACTGAAAACTGCGCATACAACGCTAGAGTACAGGGAACAGCGACTGTCAATGCAATTATCCAGGAACAAGGACAGCCAGCCAACCATTATGTGCCTCCACAAATGAGAAACAACCAGCAGCAAGGATATCGAAATTACTGAGGACAGAGGAATAACAACTATAATGCAAACCGCTGGCAGAATGGACCACTACCCGAAAATCCCAATTTACCACCACCGCGCTGCCATTTTTGTGGTGAGTATGGACATATTAGGAGATTTTGCAAGGATGCAGCTGAGTATGATCAAAGGAAGAAGGAACGTCAAAATCCAATGGCCAACATGGTACAAATCACACCGGTGGAAACACAGGCTGCTGTAGTCCAGACCCGATCCGGTAAACAACTGCAACCGGCAGCAGAAATATTTGAACCAGGGATACGTGAACAACACAGAATGTACAACAAGGCTAGTCAATGGATCACAGCAAAACCACCAGTCTTCCCAGAGCCTATTCCGGTAACCCAGCCATCATTAACAAAGGAAGGAACACAACAATGGGAGTCAGCAGCGGGGACATCATCAGCAGCAGATACATTACCAACCGTAGACACCTTCGCATCAGCAGAGGCATCAACTTCAACATCAGTGGAGCCTGTCAATCAATCTCAACAGGCCTGGGAAATCCTATCTAAGGCATCTATCACTCTGCCTCTGGGCCAACTACTGGCATTAGTACCTGGAATTCGACAACAGTTCCAACAACAGTTCAGTCCGGTGCCTTCTTGTATTCCAGCGACAGCAGCAGTTCAACCGGAACCTGATTCTACGGTTGATCATTCAGTTCCCTTGATTACAGTATGGTAGAAGAATCATAAGATTACACAGGTATTAATTGATGGAGGCTCTGGTGTTAACATTGTGACTGTGGCATTATGCAAAAGGTTAGGATGGACCGAAATCGAACCAGTTCAATTTTTTGTCAGAATGGCAGATCAATCAAGAGTCCATCCCGTAGGACTTGTGCGGAATGTACCCATCACTTTACAAGGTACGACCTTTAAAATGATCTTTGTTATACTAGATCTGCCGGAATCCACTTTGGATTACAACTTCTTTTCGGCCGACCTTGGCTGAAGCATGCGAAGGTAATACAGGACTTTTCTGCACAAGAGCTTACGTTTAAAGATGCCAATCGTAGATATGTGGTAAAATTAGATGCTATACAACCTTGCGAGCTACATGCTAGACCATATTTTGCTGAACCAGTCCATATGCTAGATGGATTGTCAGATGATGAAGAAGAAGAGTTTCTGAAGAGTAACGCTGACTTAATTTCCTTAGGGACTATTGATCTACAGTCCGTTGTAGATAATTGGAACGCTTCAGTCTGTACAATAATACCCATCACAGAAGAGGCTAAGAAGGAAGACACTGTTTCGACACATGACGATGAACTGCAGCAACTTTTTAAACCAATAGACGACACAGAGAAACATCAACAGTTCTATGTCCCTGAAGATCAGCTGATCACTTACAATTTAGGAGATGAAGATCATCCGCGTTCTGTGAAGATAAAGCAAAACTTACCGGAAAAATTTCAAGCAGGCTTAATCCAGCTACTCCGAGAATTCACCGACGTCTTTGCATGGGACTACAAGACATGAAAGGATTGGACCCCCGCATCTACCAGCACAGGGTCATGCTGAAGCCAGAAGCAAGGCCGATAAAGCAAACCAGCTACCGGATGAATCCCCATTATGCATCTCAGGTAAAGGCAGAACTTGATAGGTTATTAAAAGTCGGATTCATCATGTCAGTAGAGCATGCTGAATGGATCTCTCCGATTGTGATTGTGCCAAAGAAAAACAAGCAATTGCGAATCTGTGTAGATTACCGGAAATTAAACGCAGCAACCGTACCGGATCCCTTTCCAATCCCCTTTTTGGATACCATGCTTGATAGAGTAGCAGGCCACGAGATGTATTCATTCGTAGATGGATACAGTGGCTACAACCAAGTGAGAATGGCCGAAGAAGATATACCAAAAACTGCATTTATTACCAACTGGGGTGTCTTTGCTTGTATGGTAATGTGGTTTGGATTGAGAAACGCACCAAGCACATTTCAAAGATGTATGCAGGAGATATTTTCTCCTTACCTCACTTCCTTTATGCAAGTATATCTCGACGATTTTTCAATTTTCGGTAAGATGATAGCACACCTGTTCCATTTACGGTGCTGCTTTCAGAAATGCAGAGAGTATAGACTCTGCTTGAACCCAAACAAATCTATGTTTACGGTTTCATGTGGCAAGTTACTTGGCCACATTGTATGTGCACAAGGTATCCAAGTAGATCCAGATAAAATTTCGGTAGTACTAGAAGCTCCGGTGCCCGCTACTCCAAAAGAAGTCATGTGCTTTATGGGCCAAGTACGGTGGCATGGAAGGCACTTACAGTGGCTTGCTCATCTGGCTATACCACTAAACAAGCTAATCACCAAGACTCCTCGACAATTTGAATGGACCCAGGAATGCCAGATAGCATTTGATCGGTTAAAGCATTTATTAACACAAGTTCCTATCTTACAACCGCCGGACTGGGATCACCCATTTCATGTATTTGTTGATGCTTCAGATATAGCAATAGGAAGTGTGTTGATGCAACAAATTGATAAATGGTTCAGACCAGTGTATTATGCAAGTCGAAGATTAGCTCCTACTGAGAAGAATTACTCTGTAAGAGAAAGAGAATGTCTAGGGCTAGTATATTCGGTCAAGAAATTCAGACATTACTTGCTGGGCCGTAAATTCACATTTCATGTAGATCATGTTGCACTTGTCTATCTAGTTCGGCAACAACATCTAGGTGGTCGATTAGCACGATGGGTGCTACTCTTGCAGGAATTCGACTACGAAGTCATTCACCGGTCAGGCAGTTCACATGCCTTAGCAGATTTCTTATCCCGCTTAGATTCCGGTGAAGCTCCGGTGGGCATAGATGACACGACACCCGCGATTTATGTGTCAGAACTAATTAATGAAGATTCTGCAGACCCACCTATCCCATTTTCATATTATGATCAGATCTTGACCTTTCTCACTGATGGTTGCCTTCCATCTCAGACTTCTAGGGCAGTACGAAGGAAAATTGCAGTCTTTAGCCGCCGATTTTGGTTAATTGTTGGAGAACTATATTATGTAGATCATACCGGAATCCTAAACTTTGTTGTATTCCACCACATGAGGTTAACTCAGTTATCACGTTGGCTCATTCAATTCCTTCCGGTGGCCATTTTGCTGCAGACTTAACTCACCGGAAAATTCTGCAGAGTGGTCTCTGGTGGCCAACTATGTACAGAGATATATCATAGTTTGTCAAACAATGTGATACTTGTCAAAGATCTGGACAGCCTTTGCAACTTCATCTTTTTCCTCTACAACCCATCTTACCATTGGAACCTTTCCAGAAATGGGGTCTAGATTTTATCGGTCCGATTACACCTCCAGCAGTCTTCAGTAACAACCGTTACATACTGACCTGTACAGACTATGCAACCAGATGGGCAGAAGCCTGGGCTTTACGGTCTGCTACAGCCGTTACGGTAGCAAAGTGTCTGTTAACCGATGTCTTTCCACGTTTTGGCTTACCACTGGAAATTATCTCAGATCAAGGCACTCATTTTGTAAACAATTTAATGAAGGCACTGACACAGTCGTTCCAGGTCACACATAAATTTAGTTCTCCTTATTATCCTCGTGCTAATGGTTTGGCCGAAAGTACAAACAAATCTTTACTGAATATGCTTCGGAAATTGATCATGGAAGCACCGGAAAGATGGGATCAATTGCTACCTGCAGTGTTATGGGCATACCGAACTACATACAAGGTAACAACAGGATTAACACCCTTCAAACTAGCTTATGGCTTAGAAGCAATAGCACCAATGGAGATAGTTATACCAAGTTTACGAGTGGCAATCGCTCAGAAACTACTACCGGAAGACTCACTGTCATTTTGGTTGGACACACTCAGAGAGTTAGACGAGCACCGATGGCTCAGTTTTTTAACCATGCACGAAGTCCAACTAAGACAGGCAAGGACGCACGATCGAAACCTGAAGACTCCAGTGTTTTCGGTGGGTCAGCTTGTACTTTTCTATAATGCAAAGTCAAATAGATCCGCAGGCAAATTCAAATTACGGTGGTTCGGCCCTTACAAGATCTCAGAGCAAATCGGTCCAGCAACTTTTCGGTTGACTACGTTGACCGGAAATCCACTTCCAAAAGCAATCAACGGTTCGAAGCTGCGACCGTATCAACACGCTGCTAGCCCGCATTAAAACATTGGGCGGTGGACCGCATTTTTTTTACTTTACTTTTCCTTCTGTTCTTTCTTTTCTTTTTAAATCGCCACGTTTCTGTCATAAGCAGCCCTCCTTACTAATTACTCGAGCATGCACGCCAAATTGAAAGCAGTATCATTCCACCACCGCATAATGATAACCATCACTTCCTACCCCCCCCCACCGTAATGTCTCTACTTAATCTCTTCGGTTGCGCCAAAAAAACGCTATTGTGTTCTTGTGATTGTGCTTGTGTTTTCTGTGTTCTGTGTATCCGTGTGCTGTGCTCTATTTTCATGTGCGCCATGGAAGCATTGGCGAACTACGCAGCTTTCTGTGATGGTATCCCTACCGAGGTAGGAGAATACCTGCGCATCCGAGGGTTGGCCAACTTCGTTGAGCTGCCTTGGCACTCAGTGGAAGCCCATCCCTTTTTCGCGCAGATCATACCTGCCATCGCCCAATCCCCCATCGCTGAGCGAAAATGGATCTTCCCCTCCCTACCATCTCGAACCGTAGTAACCTTCCAAGCCTTTGCCGAAGCCTTCCGCCTCACACCACAAGGCCGCGAGAATGGCCCAAGCATCCCCGTAGCCGGAATGACCGCACTCTTCCCCCGCTATTCATCAAACGAGTACGCCATCCTCTACCGCCCTGAACCCGAAAGAACTGCACTCCAGTTCTTAGTCGCTATCCTAAACCTCCAAAAACAAACCTACAGCATATCCCGCCCTTTCTACTCCGCCATCAACCTAGCTGCCCAAGAACCCATCAACTTCGCCTCCTTTTTCTTTCACCGTATCCACAAGGAATGTGTAGCCATAGTGAAACAAGTTAATAAAGGAACTACCCCTCGATCTAGATTACCCCACATTATTTCATTTCTCTTTCCGGCCATACTCGCAGCACAACCACCACCACGGGGGCCCGTCCTGAGACATGAGGAGTCGATACAGGTGCTAGAGGATGAGGAAGAAGAAGATGAAGAAGAGCTCAACCAATTATTCCGCCGAAAACGCATCAGGATCAACTCATCCGAAAGTGAGGCACAAGGCTCAGCCGGAAAAGATAAAAATGACGATAAGGAAGATGAGAAGCAAGAAGATGAGACCTTCCATGATACAGCCACATCAATGCAGAATGAAACATCGACTGAGCAACAAGAACACCAAGATCGAACAGAAACAGAGACGATTTCGATCAAAAAAGAATCAGAGCAACAGGTAGACGAGCAACAATCTGCTAGGGAAGCACTAGACAAACTTCTTAAGGCAGTCGAATCCACAGAGGCCAACAATGCAGAAACTGAACAAATAGAAAAGGTAACAACCACTGACTCTGCCCTTCCCAAACCACCACCAGTTAACCCCATTCCCCCACCGGAACCACCCCGCATTCCCATCCAGCCCAGTCACCCCACCGAAAACACTGAATCCTCGTCATCCCCCCTCAATTATTCCCCACCGAATTCCCAACAACTCCTCATCGCATCACAACCTCGCCCTCCTCTGCCACCCCACTCCATTCCAGTCTTCTCTGAGTTAGAATCTATGGGTCGCCTCTTGATTAACTTATCCCAACAACTACCGCAACAATTGAAGCAAATCACAGACAATGCATGAGATGACTTCCAACGCAAATTGGAAGTGATGGAGGCAGATATCACCCCCCTCCAGGAAGAGTTATAGGCAGCAAAAGCAGAAAACTACGCACTCCATGAACAGATAAAGCAATTACAGGCCACACTCCAAGCAGAGGAAGAAATCACAAGCCAACAAGATAAGGCTCTGGCAGCAGTGCATGAAAAAGAAGATTTACTGATTGCTGCCGACGCAGAGATCACAAAGTTAAATCAAACGATCAAAGATACAGAAGATACCAGAATCGCGCTAGGAAACCTACTCGAAGAAACAAGAGTCCAGTTGCAGGAAGCAATACAGAAGTACCAAGAGCAGCAGAGAGAAGCTAAGCAAACAGAAGAACAACTACAAAGAACAAAAGAATCTCTAGGCGAAGTCAATTCTATACTTAAACATCAATTACTCAGGGAAGCTAAATATCAGAAGGATTTAGCAAATGCTCGAAGAGAAAGAGATGCGTATCACAAAACAATACAGTTCCAGAACCAACAGTTTGAAAGACTAGATAATCAATTGCGCAACCAAAAAGACCGAGTCACTGATATGCAGAAGCAAGTAGCTGAAATGAAGATTTCAAGGGATGCAGCACTATCCAACGATTTCTACTTACAGGAGGCCTTTTTGCAAACACAGGCTGAAATTTTGCTCACCAAAGCCATCGCCCTTAGCTCTGTTAGAGTAGATGCGCAAGTATTAGAGCCAGACACCCTTAAACAATTATTAGAAACTCTTAAGAAAAAAATAGCCCGTACATTTAGATTAGCCAGAAATATGTATTTAGAAGGAATCATTGACGAACAATAGTTTTGTAAACAAAAATGACTTGCGGGTTCGAGTCCACCGTGCGTGCCAGTGTTAGTCGGCCGCCGGAGTGGGATAGATGTAAGGGATGCCAGATGTAACGGAGTTTCTTGAATTACGCGCGAAAAGTTGGTACGCGCATTTTGTAAAATCTATATAAAGCAATGTAAAGAGAATGGTCAAGAGAGACGTTTTTTCTGGAATTGCCAGATTGATCGCCTGAATATTTGTGAGAGTATTGTTTACACTGTTGTGAAGTCTTGAGTACTGTTGGTGTTGAGTATGCTCTGCATCGTCTGCGTATACTATAGTTCACCGTAACGAGTGTTTGAGTAACGGATTGTGTGTCTGGTTACTGTCGATTGTATTGCGTTGTGGCATGTTCTTCAGATTGTTAAGTACTATAAATCAATCTGAGTGGCGACATTACTGTGTGAGTTGAGTAGGTAACTTGAAGCGTTGTTGAAGTATGTTCTGTTTGTTTTACCGGATTCATGGTGTTCGGTGTTATTATCTTTTGACTCCGAATACGCGGAAGAATTAGTACCTCCGGTAAATGTGAACCTTTATTTGAAGATCACTGTAAAGTGTTGTGACGGATGAATCTGTCAGTTATAGTATTTGCTCTGGTTGATTTACTACATACTGTTGAGTCTGAAGATCGGACTACTGCTCTGTTCCAATAGCAGGTTAGTCTGAAGAAGTTCGGTACCCAGGAACATAGAAATCAAGTATTGTCCAGTTAATGCTAGTAACTGAGCTAAGACGCGTATTGGTGTTTTTGTTGTTGTGACGAAGATTTGGGAAATAAGTACAGGGCCTCTGTCTAACAGACCCCTACCACTCCCAAGAACCCACGTTGGTCTGGTAACGACTTTCAGCTAGTCAGAGATGTTACAATCTAAGAGATACGTTTAAGATATACATTTTAATATATTAAACATTTTACATTTAACACTTTTACGTTTAACAACATGATGAGAACAAGTTATTCAAGAATGGCCACTAAGTTCCTTGAAGATCTGGCATATGATGCCAAGAAAGAGGTATCTATTTTTGCAAGACCTTGGAACTAAAAGCAAAGAAAACTTGAATCATTTAACTTCATTCAATATATAGAAGATCTAAAAGATAACTTGATGGCTTGAAAAAGTATTGTTGTTCAATTAGTTGAGGATTTGAAGGAATTGGTAAAATAAGAAATGATTTATTCCTCTTGCCAAAGCAATGGTGAACTTTGAGGTTAGTATACGTAAATTATCTTGAGTCAAGATAACCAATATTAATTCTCTTTGGAAGAACTTGCAAAGCTAAGATGAACAAGGAACTTGGGTAGAGACCTAGAAGAATGGTCTACCAAGTAAATCCAATTCCTAAAGATATTATTTTAGTCTTTTGATCAAGGAAGTCTTGAAGATCAAAGATTTTCAAGAATCGTTGACGTGGAAGAGCAACGAAAGGCTCCAAGGATCAATCTTGAGGAAAATCAAGGATGATCTAGACAATTGTAGTAAGAAATGAGATTTTCAAGATTGGGTTTAAGATCTATCACTCGAACTTGAAAATTATATTTCAAGAAAATCTTCGTGATTGATATAAGTCCACTGTTTGCTACACCAGATTCTACAAACAATGTTGATATATTTAGGTAGTGATGTGTGTGAACATACTAGGACCATCGGGGCACTTTCCCTCTTTAGTAGGTTTTTTCTCCCTCGGCTTGTATATATGCCTATTGCCCTAATGGGTTACTTATGTTTGTATATTCTAGTGGTAATACATTCAGTATTGTGTGCTGTGCTCCAAGCTTCTTCTTCTTCCTTGTGTTGTTTTCGTGCTTCCATAGACCTCAAACTCCATCAATTGTTATCAGAGTAGGTCGCCACTTCATCTAGGGCATCACCGACACCTCTCCGGCCACAATCTCAGAGTAGCATGAAATTTGGTGAGCATACTCTGGGTGACCAAGAGATCAAAACACCTTTGCTATGTGGTGCCGAAATCGCAATCTGAGCTCATTTTGGCCTCCGAACGCACTATCCTATTGCTTGTGTAGGCTATTCTGTCTTTTTGTGCCAAAGATATATGCAAGTTTTGGTTCGCCAGTATAAGCATCTCAAAGTCTACTACAAGTTTACCAAAACTCGACAGGGTAGTTCAGCTCAAATTTTTGAGATACAATTAGTTTTCTGCTTCAGGGTATTTTAGTTAGTGGCCATGGCTGAAAGTCATGTATTTCGTATATTGGCTTTTGAGGATAAGTTGGATGGTACAAATTACCCATTATGGGCTTATCTAATGCTTCATGTATTGGTTGCAGAAGGATTGTGGAATATTGTGTAGGGTGTTGTTAAAGATCAAAGTCAAGGACAAAGCATGGAAGCACATCAAAAGGTGGACACACAAGGAAAGGGAGCAAGTAGGGAGCTCCAAGAAGTGTATGTCAAATTTTCAGAAGAATCCCCTACAAAAATATAGTGATTTTCATCACTAAAAACCATTGTAAATACCATTATCTATTTTTATAACTCCATTTTGTTCAAGCCGAGGAGTCCTTGAGCTTGAGGAGTATTAGAACTATCATCCTACCAATTTTCATAATTTTTAGACTCCGTTTGAGCCCTCAAATAAGCCTTGGAACCTAATTTTTAACTAGGCCGGACACTAGGTCTGGACAGGGCCAAAACTAGTCAAAAAACTATAAAAAAGAGCTAGAGAGCTCATTTTTGAGGTTAGCTTGTTAGAGAATAGAGCTTTTGTAAGAGAACTCTTTTGCAATCTAAGCTTTCCATTGTTCCTCTCTTTGATCTTACTTTGTGCGCGTGTGTGTGTATGTGTGTGCATGTTTGTGTGCTTTCACTCACGCACTTCTGCCTTCACTTGCTCGTGGTCTTCATACCGGTCCTCACGTCTCCGCGGATTGACAAGTAAAGGAGGTGGTGCTTACGCTTGAGCTACACCAAATTTTGGCGCCGTTGCCGGGCAGAGAGCTTCGAGGACAAGCGTTGTGATGGTAAGATCGTAGATTTGTGACGTTGGAAGGTGAAAAAACTGTCATTTTTGTTCACTGATTTTTCTTCTTCATCTTCTTCATCATCATAATCTCCACCTTCTTCCATCTTCTTCTTCATAGAAATTTCTTGCTTTTTAGTGCATTTTCACCATTTTCATACCATTTTTCATGCATTATTGTGTGGGAAGGAGTTAGGAAGTGCAAGAGAGAGCAAGCGCTGTGTTTTTTTTATGATTTTCTGCTCATACAGAGCTCGCCATTGCCGGCGCTCAGAAATTTGAATTTCCCACAAAAAAACGCGATTCTGTGATGAAAATCGCGATTCTGTGAAAATTCAAATTTTTTTGAAAAATCACGATTTTCTGTTTCCCGCCTAAAAGCTTGCTGAAAGAATCATGATTCTGTGGTCATTCTCAGAATCGCGATTCTGTGGTTGTGCTCAAAATCACGATTCTCACAAATCACGATTTTCAGCCAAAAAACACGATTCTAAGAAAACTCGATTCTCTGTTGACAATCGCGATTTTCATGTCAAAAACACGATTCTGAGAAAACACGATTCTGTGGTTGTGCTCAAAATCGCGATTCTCATAAATCACGATTCTCTGAGACAAAATCGCGATTCTCTAAAACACAATTCTCTAAAAACACGATTCTCTAAAAAAACACGATTTTCATCCAAGGTACAAAATCGCGATTTTCAAAACACGATTTTGTGAAAACACGATTTTGTGAAAACACGATTTTGTGAAAATACGATTCTGTGCTGACAATCGCGATTTTCATGTAAAAAAAAACACGATTCTGAAAAACACGATTTTGTGAAAAACACGATTTTCAAAAACACGATTCTGTGCTCAAAATTGCGATTCTCACAAATCACGATTTTCAGCAAAAACACGATTTTGTGAAAAAGACGATTCTATGAAAACACGATTTTTTTGCTCAAAATCGCAATTTTCTAAAAACACGATTTTGAGCTCAAAATCGCGATTTTCAAACAAAAAAACACACACACATACGATTCTCTGCTCAAAATCGCGATTTTCAAAACACGATTTTGTGAAAACACGATTCTGTGCTCAACATCGCGATTTTCGAAAACATGATTTTGTGCTCAACATCGCGATTTTCGAAAACACGATTTTGTGCTCAACATCGCGATTTTCAAAACACGATTTTGTGCTCAACATCGCGATTCTTTGACTTCACAGCATCGCGATTCTCTGATTTCACAATCGCGATTCTCTTAAGATTCACAAAATCGCGATTCTCTTGAGATTCACAAAATCGCGATTCTCTTGAGATTCACAAAATCGCGATTCTCTTGAGATCTACAAAATCGCGATTCTCTTGATTTCACAAAATCGCGATTTTTTCCAAAATGTCCTGTTTGCCTGTTTTGACCCCCAGGAGCCTGATTTGACATAACTTTTTCATCCAAAGTCCATTTTTTGAGCTCTATAGCTCGTTGGAAAGCTCGTTTCAAATCCTACACGGC
Organism: Ceratopteris richardii; assembly: GCA_020310875.1. Lineage (NCBI taxonomy): Eukaryota > Viridiplantae > Streptophyta > Polypodiopsida > Polypodiales > Pteridaceae > Ceratopteris > Ceratopteris richardii. The sequence goes on along the minus strand of CM035440.1, from coordinate 109,768,116 downwards.
CTCAACTGTTTTCTATAAGAATAATGCGTTGATTTTCAGATAGGATATTTTGAAGTTGACCCTGCAATGGGACTAGGAAACCAAGGGGACCCCAAGGGATTTTGAGCAATACAAAGGGGAATTTTGGGACTAGAAGACAAAGCTTATGAACCTAAGGTCTGGTAGACACATAGGCAAGGATAAACAAAGCATTAGATCTTCTCAGGCTAGTGTCAACCATATAGCTAAGTCTTGGGCACAACAACTAAGTGGTCATCCTTACAGACTACGTTCAGACACAAGTGATTCAAAAATGTCTTTTAGCATGGGGAAACCTGTAGGTGGCTCAGGAACTGATTATCTACAAACACCAGAAGGACCCTATAAGACACAATTGGAATATATTCGGACCAACCGATTAGGTGCTCGCATCTATGAGGATGACCTGAGGCGATCAGTGGTCCAACTCAAAAATCCAGATCAACCCTTTGCACTGGAACACCCGGTGGTCAAGTTCGAAGAGGGTTCATACATTGATAACGAAGGAACCATGTATGTGGTCACCAACCTACCAGATAGGATTGATGAGTTTGGAAATGTCATTCCTAAGAATGAAATAGGAGACCTAGAACAAGGAAATGTAGGACAAGGACCCCAGACTCCTAGAGGTAAGTCAGTTTTGACCCGAGTGATCACTCCGGATTGGATCCCTCAAGACAACAAAAGCATAGAACTATTCTTGAATAGAGAAACAGAAGAAGCCTTTTGGAGACTCAAGCCAGATCAACCTAGCCAATTGGGCATAGTCATCATCTACGAGTTCAAGGATCCAGAGACACCAGGAAAAGTGGTCTACCTGGATAACACATCAGAGAAAATTTTCTTGGTAACAAAACATAATAGACATGCATATACTTGGAAGAGTGAATTGATTTTCCCTCCACCAAGATCCAATGTTTCCCATGGCCTTCAAGGAGTAGGATCATCCCACGCTCATGAAGCCCAGAGAGAGAGAAAGAACTAGAGAGAGACCTGAGGTAAGTTTTGCACACACCGTGGGCAGGAATAGGTCAGGATTTGAAAATGAAAGACCTGAAAGACAGAGACATCAAGCACATAGGCAACAAAGAGATGAACAGGATTTTCCATTGCCTAGACCCTGAGAGCACCCAAGAACCCTTAGACCCACTCAAGTGATCAAGGCAATGAAGAATTATTTTGACGGGTCAGGAGATCCTTATGATCATGTGACCGAGTTCAAACAAGTGTTAAGAGCTAAACAGGTTGAGGATTTGTTCACCCAATACGAGGCATTTGGTTTGACTCTTAAGGGCACTGCCTTAGCTTGGTTTCAACCACAAAGTATTCGCAACTATCGCGATATAGGTCAACTGCTAGACGAATTCATTGTAGAATTTTCCAAGAGTGGTATCAAGCATAACACTTCATCTTTGATCCACAGCATCAAGCAGACACCCCAAGAAACAGTGCGACTAGCAGGTAGAAGGTTTAGACAGTACCTAGAAAGATGTGCTGCTCCAGAGCTACCCACACCAGCCAAACAAGTGGCTTTGTTCTTAGATGGCTTAATGAGCACAAAGTTAAGATCATATGTATACTTGAAAGAGCCTAGATCCATAGAAGTGTGCGTGCGGACATGCATTGACATAGAAGATAACTTGGGTGAGGAGTTAGGATTATCCAAACTCTATAAGGATTCAGATATTTCTACTAGTCATACTTCGAAAATCTCCACGGAAATAGAGGAGATAGCTGAGCAAGTTGCCAAGAAGCTGGGAGTCCAAAATAGACAAACACAGAGAGTCAACCCATTGAATCGGTGTTATACTTGCGGAGGCGACCACATGGCTAATGTATGCCCAATGCAAAACCAAAACATGAGAGAAAGGAATACCCCATACTGCACTATTGAAAGGAAGTACACAAACCATACGGCTCAAGATTGTCCCTACAATAGGCAGGCTGTTAGACAGAATTATCAGCAACCTTACCCAAAGGGTAGATATGAGAACCAATACCAACAGCCATATTATAGACCACAACAGCAATATCAGGCACCATATAGGCCACAACCTGTCTTGGGAAACCAACCACCAACTCCTGCCAACGTGATTCCAGTGAAGTATGTTGTGGGAGAGGAAAATCCAAATAGAGCATTGGTGCCACTAACCCCATTGATCTCAGAGAATGACTCTCATGCTCATAGTTCAGACTACTCCCATGAAGGTAGTCCACATGCTTATTACACAGAGTCACTTGAACATAGTGAGATTTATCCATATCAATATGAGGCACCACTTATGGAACAAAATTGGGAGCCTGAATACTCCAATGTCATGTACACAAATGCTAACCCTAGGCCCCAATTGAGACAAGCAAGACCACAAGCCCCTAGAGGACCATGTTTTAGATGCCAGGGTGACCATTTCCTTCGTGATTGTCCCCACCCACCATCTCCGAGTCAAGGACAGGCTATCACAATACAAGCTTTTTGTGCTGATTGTGGCAAAGACCATCTCCCCAAAGATTGTCCAAGAAAACCCTCTAGTGCACCCAAGATTACACCCATTAATGTGGTAGGCTTAGTGGCAGATTCAAGTTCAAGTAGTAGCAATGTGGCTCCTATACAGGCTGTCACTAGAGCACAAGCATTAAAACAAGATAAACCAGTAGAACAATTGGAGTCGAGTGAATCAGGAGAACCTAATAAGAGGAAAACAAGAACATGGAAGGATACCAGAGAAAAGGCCAATCCTAAGTGGAATAAAAAGTTATCGGAACTAGAAGAAAGCTTGAAAGACGCAAAAACAAAAATAGAAGACATTGCATCTCAAAACCCCTCGCATGCCGAAACTCCATCCACTCCACCTCATCCCACCCCACCACCCATTGTAAATAGACCGCAACCAGGGTCTGTTCTTGCAGATCCAACCCTAGAAGGCTTGGACATGATGTTCAAGGCCTACCAGGATCGACTTCAAGAAGGGCCTACAGCTGCAAACCTAGACAAGAGTTACCCTAGAGCAGATTTAGAGATTGAACGGATGAAAATGTGCATGAAAATGGTAGAACAAGCTCAAGCTATACTGGAGACTAGTCAAAAGTTCAATCAGACAAACTCTGTCAAACCGGATTTGCATTTCCAAGGCTTACTAGAAAGATTAGAGCAATTGGTAAACAAACCACAAGTTTCTTTACCTCCACAGGCTCAACGAGTTATTGAGAGAAGAAGCTCACCACCAATGGGAGCTTATGTTTCAAATTCCACGGATGCTGGAATACCTCCTTCAATTCAGGAGCACTCTCAAGAGTTCTTGCGGGAAATACAAGAGGAGAAATGGGCCAAGGAGAACAATAACTCCCCTCCTATTCCTGAGATTGATGATCTTCATGATCAATTTCCCCAAGACATTCCATCTATTTACGGAGTTGAAGCAGAACAACAAGAAGATGAAAGATTAGATTTTGAATCTAATACCCTAGAAGAATTGCCTCAATTTCCAGGCCCATGGGAATCTGAATCTCTCCAGATTAGAGCTCCCACAATACTGGTAAGACATGAAGACTCAGTGGTCCCAAGGAACACTGATGTCGTGAAGAACACTAAGGTTCAATGTCATCTCACTGTAGAAGAGTTGCTCAAAGCAAAACCTGAGCTATGGAATCATGTGAAGGATCAGGTCCCAGAACTTGATTCCAACATGCCAAAAGCAGGCTCTAAGCAAAAGGTACCAGAGATACCTCTAGACAAAATAGGGGACATGTGTGAGGGTGAAGAAGGTAATACTTATCTTCCAATCACCTACCAAGGTTACACAACCAAAGCAATCATAGATTCAGGTGCTGGTGTTGCCATTGCGACCACCTCTTTGTGGAAGCAATGGGGCAAACCCACATTAAGACCAACTAGAATGAAGCTTCAAATGGCTGACGGTCATTTTGAAAGACCTCTAGGATTGCTAGAAGGGATAACTCTAACCACTTGTGGTGTAGAGTTTGAGCACACATTTGCTATATGTGACTTTGAGAAAAATAATGTCTATGAGATGATCCTAGGAAGACCCTTCCTACGACAATTGCAAATAGTACAGGATTGGGGAACTAACTCCTTGTACTTACAGCACTTAGGGGTCACCACCAAGGTCAATTTGAAGGATTACACCTTCAAAGATGTACCACCCCTACAGTGGAATTCTATCCACAAAGCAAAAGAAGATTCGATCTCTGTGCATTCTAAAAGTTCACCTGATCCATCATGGCTGCATGAAGATACTCATTTGTCGATGTGCAAGGTTGTAGAGGAAGAGGAAAAACGTTTAAAGGCAAGAGAAGAAGGAACTTCGCCAGGAGATAGACCAATTAAAGACCTAGCCTATACACCGATGATCTTTGTAGATGAGGAATTTGAGCCTCATGGTTGGCCAGAAATCTTATCCACCATGGACATTGCTGTCAATGAAGAACAATGGACACCTCATTGTGATGAGGAGGGTTATGATATCTCAATGTTCATGTGTCAGCCCTTGCTAGAAGAATGTGACCCTAGTGATGTCATAGAAGAAGAAGAGAATGACGATGATATAGAGTCCATTGTGATGGATAGTTGCTTTAACTCAGAGTAGCACTATCTAGAAGATATAGGAGTGTTCACCCAGAAAGAAGAAGAACCTCTCACAAGTATTAAAACGGTAAATTCAAAGGATGGAAGTGAGAGCAGTCAAAAGAAAAAGAAAAGAAAAGAAAAGCAGTGAAACAAGAAGAGGAGGAATCATTGTTTGAAGTACCAGAAAACTTCAAGAAATATGAAGTTGACGACCGCAAAATTTTGGTACGCGTGCCTAAGAGAGAGGCCATCATAGGAGAATCATATGATAATAAAGAAAAGACCAAGAAAATTGTAGTGACCATTGAAGAGAACGAAGAGAGATGCACATACATAGGAGATGACCTAAGTGCAAGAGAAGAAATGGAGCTCGTAGCTCTATTAAGGGAATATAGGGATGTGTTTGCATGGCACTATAGAGACTTGAAAGGGGTAGATCCAAGAATTTGTTCTCATACTATCACCATGACTGCTGATGCCAAGCCCACCAAACAGAAGCCCTACACATATAATGACACTTATGCAGCCAAGATAAAAGAAGAAATTGATAGGCTGATTGAAGCTGGGTTTATCTATGAGATTGAGCATACAGAATGGGTGTCCCCCATTGTAGTGGTGCCCAAGAAGAACGGGAAGTTGCGAGTGTGTATTAACCTTAAAAAAGTTAATGCCGCTACGATCAGAGATAGTTATCCACTTCCAATCACAGAACACCTATTGGAGCGTGTTGCAGGCAAGGAAGTTTATAGCTTCCTTGATGGATTTTCAAGTTACAATCAAGTAGCCATTGCCCCAGAAGATCAACACAAAACAGCTTTTGCCACAGAGTGGGGAATCTTTGCATTTTGTGTTATGCCATTCGGGCTCACAAATGCACCTGCAACCTTCCAACGACTCATGTGTCATGTCTTCAAAGAGTTCTTGCGAAAGAGCTTAGAAGTGTATGTGGATGATTTATGTGCTCACTCCCAAGAAAGAAGATTCCACATCCCTGAGCTCAGACAAATCTTTAACAAGTGTAGAGAATATCGAGTGTGTCTGAACCTAGAAAAGTGTGTGTTCATGGTGCGGCAAGGTAAAATCTTAGGTCATATTGTTTCTAAGAATGGAATCTCAACAGATGAAGATAAGGTACGAGCCATAGTGGAGCTACCAAGGCCAAGGAATGTTAAAGAGGTACAAGCCTTTATGGGCCATTGTGGATATTACCGTAGGTTTATTCACATGTACACAATCATAGCTAGACCCCTTTATGCCTTGTTGTCTAATTTTGAGTGGAACGACAAATGCGAGAATTCTTTCAATGAATTGAAGAAACGTTTGTGCACAGCACCAATACTGACCACTCCTGAGTGGAATAAACAATTCCATGTCCATGTGGATGCATCCAATCACACCATAGGATGTGTGCTAGCACAACCCACAGGTGAAGGAAACTTAGATTTGCCCATAGCATATGCTAGTAGACAGCTCACTACAGCTGAACGAAACTATACAACAACTGAGCGAGAGGGCTTAGGCATGGTTTATGCTGTGAAGAAGTATAGACACTATTTATTGGCCAACAAGTTTAAGTTTTTCACTGATCATCAAGCTTTGTTATATTTGGTCAATAAACCTTGCAATACAAGACGCTTAGTAAGATGGTTCCTCTTACTAATGGAGTATGACTTTGAAGTTGTTGTCAGGAACGGTAGGACCCACCTTCGGGCAGATCACCTTTCTCGCATCACTTCAGGAGAGTCACCGCAAGGAGTGTCTGACGACCTACCGGATGCTTATCTGTTCAATTTAGAAGTCGTTCCTAAATGGGCAAATAAGTTGGTACCAGTCCTAACCTTCGGCCCTGCAAATAAGAATGTGAAAACCTCACAAGAAGAAATTGTAAGATCACAAAAATATCACATATTGGCAGGAAGCATGTACAAACAAGATACTGAGGGTGTATTAGCTTGTTGTGTGGAGGATGATGAACATAGTAGTTGGTTGCAGCAAGCTCATGAAGGATTGCTAGGAAATCACTATTCTAAACAACGAACATTGCAGAATCTGAAGCGTCTAGGAGTGTATTGGCCTAGCATGGACAAAGAAATACATGAGTGGATCAAGAATTGTCCAATGTGCAGAGAGAGACCACCAGTGGAGCATGCGACCCTTTATCAAGTATCATTAATTCCAGATTGGAGTGCTCCATTGGTAGAGTTTATGAGATCGGGAAGATTACCCAAAGAGGCTAGTCTAGCAAGAAGACGAGACATGGAGCAAGAAGCTCAAGGCTATGTCTTAGTAGGAGACAACTTATACCGAAGAGGCAAAGATGGTTACTTAAGACTGTGCATTCATGAATCAGACTATTTGAAAGTCTTAGAAACTGCACACAGCGGTGTTGCAGGTGGACACTTCGGTCCTGACCGAGTGATCAAGACCATTCTATTCTCAGGACTTTGGTGGCCCACTCTTCATATGGATGCACATACCTATGTGAAGAAACGTGACACATGCCAACGTGCACAATATCCAGTTAGAAAAGACGAGATGCCTATGAGGCCAATGATGGGAGGGCGTGCATTTTCGAAGTGGGGCATAGACTTCATAGGTCCTATTAACCCCCCAGCTAGAAACTCCCATGCAGAATATATTATTGTAGCCACAGATTACCTTACAAAGTGGGTAGAAGTGAAAGCCACAACAAAGAATGATGCTCAGACTACGGCTAAGTTCTTATTTGAGAATGTGTTCACGAGATATGGACTACCAATAGAGTTGGTGAGCGATAGAGGCACACACTTCTTGAATGAAGTCATTGAAGATCTTCTCCAAGAATTCTTGGTGATACATAAGAAGTCTGCCCCCTATCACCCACAAGCTAACGGACAAGCCGAGAGTACCAATAAGATCCTTTGTAACGTATTGACAAAATTGCTAAATAATAAACGCTCTGATTGGGATAAACAACTTCATCATGCTGTTTGGGCTTACCGAGTTGCCTACAAAACTGTACTCAATGCCACCCCATTTCAAATGGTCTTTGGACAGAATGCGGTGCTACCACTGGATTTCTTAATCCCTGCTTTAAAAGTAGCACAAGAGCATGAGTGGAATGGACATGAATTGTCATCTAGGATCTTTGATCTAGAACGCTTAGGTGAGAGCGGCTGCATGCATCTACGCTGCAAAGAAAAGGCAAAAGGAAATACTTCGATGCACACATTAAGGATAAGGGACTTAAATAGGGAGATCTAGTGTTGGTTTACACACTAAAACAACATGCCCGTAAGTTGGGAAAACGAGGATATGGTCCATGATCATTAACAGAATTTCCACTAGCGGCGCGGTTCAATTGGCTACTTTAGAAGGTGATATCTTGCCAAACTATATTAGTGGTTGTAGAGTCAAGTTATATCAAGAACCTCTTACAGAGGACATGCTAATGAGACTCAACACTGCTAAGAAACAAAAAGAAGAAGAGTTAAGAGTGAGAGAAGAAGCACAGGCAGAGGCCAGAGAGCGTATTTAGTTAAGGCGATTAGGCCTAGATGTCAACTCAAAAGCCCCAAAATATCACATGGATATGTGCCAAAAGTCAGGCATAGCGACTTCTCAAGTCATTGACCGAAGACCCTTTGTGACCATAGAGATAGGACAAGGGAAGGGTGCAAGGACGGTGAAAGCATTGATTGACTCAGGTGCAGCAAGTAGTGCAGTTAGACTTTCCTACTGCCAAGATTTGCAGTTGAACATCAATCCCATAGAAGCTTATCTCATAGGATTGGGAGGTGTGGAAACCCCTTGTTTGGGCGAGGTGGAACTTCCCATCTACCTTCAAGATGTTCCAATGAAAGTCAAAGCGCTAGTATGTCAAGATGAGAACCTTACAGAACCACTTGTCTTGGGTCAAGATTGGATCTATGACCATGCAGTTAACTTAAACCTAAGAAGTCAAATTCTTCAAGTCTGGGTACATGAACAATGCATTACATTAGAATTAGAGAACTGCATGCTCCTAGATCATGGCACCACACACTCTCTTAGTTCTTCCAAGACTAATCATATGAAAGAAGATGTTGTTCTGTGTCAAAAGCTCTATGATGCAGAAGGAGTCAATCGTGGAAGACCAGGTTCGAAGGCGGGTGGATCTTTCTTCTTCTCCAAAGAATCAAGTAGCCACAGTAGTGAGTCCACCACACAAGCAAACACAACCGTTCACGACAATACATCAAATAGAAAGACACCATTCAATAAGAAAGCAGTTCCGAGCATGAAGCAGATATGGGTACGCAAAGGAGAGCAACCACCAGCCTTGCCCCCACAAAGCCCATCCAAGCAAGCCAACCAGGCCAGAAGACGAAGGAAGCAGCTCGGACAAGCTCAATCACAAGGTATCCAACAAGTTTGGGTGCCTAAGAAGTTAGCTGCAGCTCAACAAGGACAATTACAGATGTGGGTACCTAAGAAGCTCCTACATCCACAACAACCTATGTTCTCCCACATGTGAAAGGACTCAACAAAGAAGCCAAAAAGAGAAAAGGGTAAGAACCACGTACAGAGACAAAAGGAAGATCAAATCAGCTCTTCAACATTAGTAGGAAGGCATGCAAAAAGGATATGGGTTTGGAAGCCAAAAGTACAAGTAGCCTCCACTGAACCAAAGCGCCAACCACACTGGATACCACAGTTCAGAAAGCATCCAAAGAGGAAGACGGCTGAAGTGACCTCTACAGTGCCAAATGATGTTCTAAATTGGATTCCAATAAGGAGGATTACATCGGTTCGAGACTCAATGGATACCTCCACCAAGGTCGGCATCAACCTCCGCAAATAACATTGAAAGCCTCGAACGAGCGACAACCATGTGCTCCTTGCACAACCCTGTCTTTTGCACCATTCAGGTCATGCATTTCCAAAGTATGCATTAATATAGGGCCACATTACACGGCCGTTCATAGACACACTTGAGAATCCCAAGCACAAGAGCACAGTGACATATGTCAAATATTTCTATTGCTACTAACTTTTATGTTCTTGTTTTGTGATATCTTGTTCCTCAAAAAAAAAAAAAGAGGAAGCACTTGTTCCCAGGTTTGGCTCATGAAACATGAATGAGTCATGCTTGGTTAAAGGTGGAACTATTGATTACTGGGCATTTATCAGTTTGGATAGAAGTGTGTCTTGGCTAGCAGATGATATAATTGCTGCCTTATCTCATAGATGTCAAGAACTTGGCATGAGCATGGTATCCACAACTATGGTTTCCTCTTACTATGGTAGGAGTGAAGAGCTTGAAGGTCTGCAACTTGAATGATGCATAACTATTGCATGTACGAGAGCATCCAGGGAGATATCTGCACGGGGTAGCTCTGGTACCCTGCAAATCTTTGTATGTATACTGGATGAGAAGACTCCTGCTTATGGTGAGCTAGAGAGAATATGTGAAACTAAGCTTGGTGTAGTTCTCGAATGTTGTTTGTCAAGGAATATAAAGAAATTCAATTCTCTATATTTGACAAATGATGCTTTGAAAAGAGGAGACAGGATCAGCCACTCAAAAGATCTCAGAAGTGGACCATCAACATGGACTTTCATCAACAATGTTCCATCCCAAAGGCCCAGTGTACAACACGAAGAGATGAACATCGATCGACCTTCTCCATGGTAAGTATCTTTACCTTCGAAACATCATAACCATGATAGCTTAGGAAACCTCTTCGTCGGCATACCCTTGAGCACTTAGCTCAAGACCCCCAATTTTTGCACCATACTTCTTCCAATGCATTTTCCAAGTAAGCATTCATAGGGCTACATTACAAGGCCATGCACAAGGCACATATTTTCCTCAACCCATGCACGAACACACTTACCCATCACTCAATATGGGTTATGAGTACTTGGCATGACTACTATGAACATCAATTGTGGAAGATCTAGAAAACATCAACGGAGACTCACAACGACACAGTCATGCTGGAATCCAAGGAAGAAGCACATACCAAGAGATTACAGCTTGCAAAGACTCGCAGTGATAGATGAAGAAGCAGACACATCTGGAAATCAGACGACTTTTGTTCATACAGAAGGGACACTCCCTCTCAAGGCACTACTTGGAACAACATTTACATGATGCACTTGTTGATGAAAGAATTGATATTGAGGAGGCAAAACTATTCCAAAATGGCTGGTGCAAACCTTGTGACAGCAAATTAAATGCACCTCTATCTTACCATACTCGTTCAGGCTCTCATAGTGCTTCTTTTGCATCAGATTGTTATGTTATGGCTGCCTCTAGTCTCTGTGATGAGAATGAGCCTGTTTCGTTTGATGAAGCACAAAACTCTAAAAATTGGATGGCTACTATGCAATGAGAATATGATGCTATCATGAAAAATGGTACCTGGTCTTTATGTTACTTGCCTCCTGGCAAGAAGGCAATTGGCAATAAGTGGGTATACAAGCTGAAGTGTAAGCCTGATGGAATAGTTGATAGGTATAAGGTTAGGCTTGTTGCAAAGGGTTATGCCCATGAAAGAGGCATTGATTTTGATGAGACCTTTGCACCTACATGTCGAATGACTACAGTTCATAGCATCTATGCACTAGCAGCTCATCATGGTTGGAATGTACATCAGTTGGACACTAAAACTGCATTTTTGAATGGTGACTTGCATGAAGGAGTCTATATTTTTTAGCCTCATGGCTTTGTGCAGAAAGGGCATGAAAACAAAGTGTGCAGGTTGAAGAAGGCAGTATATGGTTTAAAGCAAGCACCACGTGCTTGGTATGAAAGGATACAAGCCCATCTGATTGCACATGGTTTTGAGAATAGTCCAACTGAGAGCATCTTATATGTTAAGCGTGCAAATGATGTGCTTGTGACCATTGTCTTGTATGTTGATGACATGTTGCTCATTGGTCCTCATGAGAAGCATATTGCTGATTTTAAGGCTGATTTGCATGCCTCATTTGAGAAGTCTGATTTGGGTCACTTGCATCATTATTTGGGCATTCAATTTATGCAAGTTGATGGTGGAATAGCTTTGTGTCAAAGGAAATATATTGACGCATTATTGCAGTGTTTTGGCCTTGAAGACTGCAAACCTATTACCACTCCTATGGAGACAGGTTTACGATGGAGTCTTCATGATGCTAGAGATGCATTTGATGCTATTCTCTATCAACATGCTATTGGATGCTTGATTTACTTATGCATTACTCTGCTAGATATTTAGTTTGTTATCTCACAGATGAGCAAGTTTATGCATTGCCCAAGTGTCAAGCATTGGCAGGCGGTTAAGCGCATCTTTCGCTAATTGAGTGGTACCCGGCTACTTGGATTGTTTTATCTCAAGGGGGGGATCACTACCGCGAGATTTACATGCTTTTTTTTACTCTGATTAGGTTGGTTTCTATGACACTTGTGTGTCCACTAGTGGCTTTTGCTTCATGCTTGGTAGCTCATGTATATCTTAGTTGAGCAAGAAGTAGCCTAATGTGGCCACTTGGAGTTGTGAGGCTGAGTATAGGGCTTCTTTCACAGCCACTACTGAGTGTGTGTGTGTGTGTGTGTGGCTCAATGGTGTAGCATTAAGCACTATTTTATAGGCTAGGCGATAAGCCCACAAAGCATGGTGTAATTGTTGGTCCCAATCCAAACGTTGATTGTTCATTATTTTGGTGAGAATGTTGAACAAAATCTTATTAGTACTCTCAGCTTGTCCGTTAGCTTGTGGATGGTATGGGGCTGATTTTGTGTACAACCATAAAGTCCTGTAATAGATATTCAATGACCTCGTTTAAGAAATGAGTACCCCTATCACTTACAAGCTCGATAGGAAGTCCATATCTTGTGAAGAGATTCTCAAACAAGAATTAGCAATGGTTCGTGCATCATTTTTCCTGATGGCCTTAGCTTCTACCCATTTAGTAAGATATTCAGTGCCAATTATGATGTATTCAGCATGGGAATTCCTTGCAGGGGGATTAATAGGTCCCACAAAATCTATTCCCCATTTTGAGAATGTGCACCCTCCCATCATGGGCTGTAGGGGCATCTCATCCCTGCATATGGGATATTGAGTCCTTTGACATACATTACATCCTAGTGTGCAACTTCGAATAGATTAAGATATTTTCTTTCATGCACACATACCCTCAGATAACCGTCTCATCCTCGCTTATACAAGTTATCACCAATGAGCTTGTATTCTAAGGCCTCTTGTTCTAAGCTGCATCTACGGGCTATAGTCATGTCCTCTGGAAAGGTCTGTGTCCTTAGGTAAGTAACTAAAGGTTCACTCCAGTCTTGCATTAGGGTTACCTGGTACAAAGTGGCATGTTCTATTGGGGTTCTATTATCGCACTTAGGACATTCATCACACAGTTGTCGGACATCTTTTTCCATTGACGGCCAATACACACCTAACCTTTTTAAGTTTGATAGTGTCACTTGTCTAGAATGGTGTTTTTCCAATGCACCTACATGTGCTATTTGCAACCAATCGTTGTACTCTTGTTCTTCTACACAACAGGCAAGGATATTGTGATGATCTTGCTTATAAATACTTCCTGCGAGAAGTTGATATCTATGTGCTCTCACTACCTCTTTCTCTTGGGTTTTTACTCGAGGGTTCTTAGGTTCGTATGTCAGTACTGGGACTAACGGATTTTCCCATTCGGGGACAATCTCAACATTGAAGAGATATGCATCTGGTTGCTCATCTGCTACTCTAGTAGCTGCTTCTCTTGAAGTTATCCTAGAGAGGTGTTCCGCTCTTAAGTATGTTTTCCCTTTTTTTACTATGACTTCAAAATCATATTCCATCAAGAGTAAAAACCAATGTATCAATCTACCAGTGTTGTATGGTATGTTGACCAAATACAAAAGAGCCTGGTGGTCAGTAAAGAATTTAAACTTATTGGCCAATAAATAATGGTGAAACTTCTTCACTGCATAGACCATTCCTAGTCCTTCTCTCTCAGTAGTGGTGTAGTTTCTCTCTGTCGCATTTAATTGCCTACTGGTGTATGCAAGTGGTGTAGTTTCTCTCTGTCGCATTTAATTGCCTACTGGTGTATGCAATTGGTAGATCTATATTGCCCTCGTTTATGGGTTGTGCCAACACACATCCTGTGGCATGATTAGAGGCATCTACGTGTACATGAAAAGGTTTATTCCAATCAGGCACCACTAGAATAGGTTCAAAACACAATCGTCGTTTAAGCTCACTAAAGGAACTCTCACATTCTTCCGTCCACTCAAAATTGGTTAATAGGTTGTAAAGTGGTTTAGCAATGATTGCATACATATGTATGAACCGTCGATAATAACCACAATGGCCCATAAATGCTTGTACTTCTTTGATGTTCTTTGGCCTGGGTAATTCATTGATTACTCATACCTTATCTTCATCCGTGGAGATTCCATTTTTCGAGACTATATGGCCGAGTATCTTGCCTTGTCTGACCATAAAGACACACTTCTCTGGGTTTAAACACACTTGACGTTCTCTACACTTTTCAAAGATGCGTTTGAGCTCACGGATGTGTTGTGGTCTAAGCACTAAGTGAGCACACAGGTCATCCACATATACTTCTAGGTTCTTTCTTAAAAACTCTTTGAACACATGGCACATCAACCTTTGGAAAGTTGCAGATGCGTTTTTTAGCCCAAAAGGCATTACGCGAAATGCAAAGATACCCCACTCAGTGGCAAATGCCGTCTTGTGTTGGTCTCGGGGGCAATGGCAACTTGATTATAGCCTGAGAATCCATGAAGGAAGTTGTACACTTCCTTGCCTGCGACTCTTTCCAAGAGGTGTTGTGTAATGGGTAGAGGGTAAGTATCTCTAATGGTGGCAGCATTGACCTTCTTTAAATTAATGCACACTCTCAGCTTGCCATTCTTCTTAGGCATGACTACGATGGGTGAGACCCATTCGGTGTGTTCTATTTCATAGATGAATCCGGCTTCTATGAGTCTGTCTATCTCTTCCTTGATTTTCAATGCATAATTGTCATTATACATATAGGGCTTTTGCTTAGTGGGTCTTGCCTCAGTGGTCATGGGTATTATATGGGAACATATGTAAGGGTCTACCCCTTTCAAATCTTTGTAACTCCAAGCAAACACATCCCTATACCTCTTCAATAGCGCAATCAAACTTTCTTCTTCCTCATCATTTAAATCATGTCCTATGTACATGCATAGTTCTTCTCCTTCCTCGATTGCCACTATGACTTTCTTCGTGCTTTCCTTATTTTCATAGGCTTCTCCTAAACTTTTGTCTCTTTTGGGCATTTGGATCATGATTTTTTGTTCTTCCATTGCATATTTCCTATTTTTTTGGCACTTCCATCAAGGGTTCTTCCTCCTCAGTTTTCTCACTCTTTTTCTTTGTCACCTTTTGATCTCGTTGACTGGTACTTGAATTTTCCTTTCTCTTCTTAGGGGTGGTGACTTCTGGGGACATGGCTTCTTCCCAGCCTAGGAATTCCTCTTTCGATGGACATTCAGGTATGTCCGGACCTACTTCCCATTCCACGTTTTTCACTTGCTTACTACATTCTGAGATTTCTTCTTTAGGATTATCCTCTTATGTTTCCTCTATTACTAGGCTTACAGTGAAGATGGATATATAATAACCGTATTGGTCACAATGGGGGGTTCCATTGTTCTTCATTAATTGCAATATCCATAGTCGTTAAGATCTCTGCCCAGCCATGGGGTTCAAATTCCTCGTCTGGAAAGACTACGGGGACATAAGCTGGATCCTCAATGGGTCTAGAGGTGTGTCCAGCTCCTGACGTCCTTGCTGTAGCACGCTCCTCCTCCTTGGCTACGATTTTACACATCCACAAGTGTGTATCCTCATGCAACCATGATGGATCTTATGTTAAGGAATGTACTGATTCCTTCTCCTCTTCGTTTCTATGTAATGTGTTCCATTGCAAAGGTGACACATCCCTATGTGAATAGTCTGTAAGGTTCACTTTTGTGGTTACTCCTAGGTGTTGTAGGTACAAAGAGTTGGTTCCCCAATCTTGTACAACCTGCAACTGTTGCATAAAAGGTCTACCTAAGAGCATCTCATATGCTTGATTCTTTCCAAAATTGCATATTTCAAAGGTGTGATCAAATTCTACTCCACAAGTGGATAGGGTAATTCCTTCCAACAACCCTAAGGGTCTTTCTATGTGTCTGTCTGCCATCTATAGTTTCATCTTCGTAGATCTAAGGGCGGGTTTTCCCTAACATTTCCACAGTGAAGTGGTCGTGATGGCTACACCTTCACCTATATCTAGAATGGCTTTGGTAGTATGACCCTAAGTACGTAATGGGCAAATAAGTGTTGCCTTCCTCTCCTTCACTCGCATCGTCCACTTTATCTAGGGGTATCTCAGGCACCTTTCCTCATGCACTTGGTCTAGCTGGAGGTTGTGGCTATTTCTGGGAATTGGTTTGCTACATGTTTCCATAGTTCATGTTTGATCCTCAACAACTTGTCCAAGGTCAAATGGCATTGCACTTTTGTGTTCCTAATAGCTTCGTTATTCCTAAGAAGAATTGAGTTCTCTCCCCTTACTCGAATAGTGGGAGATTTTACTTGAACTGAACAATCTTCCCAAGGGCTCGTAAAGTGAGGTAACTCTTGCAAAGAGTTAGATTCAAAGCTAGTGTGCGCACTTGGCCAATCATCCACTTGATCTCCATAGATAGATGGGATGTTTGTAGGGAATTGTTCTCTTGAGTCATCAATCTCGAGTATGGGTGGTCAAGATTCTTCTTCCTGTCTCCATCTCTCTTCCTGAATCTCTTTCAAGATGGCGTGTGAATCCATGTCACCCATTTGATGATGTTCTAACTCTGACCCAGCCAGTTCAAATAGAGTGGTCTTTAAGGGTTCCGTTGGGCTAGTTTGTGTGCTAGAGCTGACTTTCACCGGGTTAGATACGACTTGCCCTAGTTTCTCTAGGAGTCCTTGAAAATGTAACTCAAGACTTGCCATAATCTCCCAATGAGGCTTCAAACATTGTCTGGGCTAATTCCACCATTTTCATGCACAGTTTGGTTCTCTCAATTTCTAAGTCAGCTTGAGGGTAATTCTTGCTACATTCTCCTACTTCTGGTCCTTCTTGTATTCTCACTTGATAGGCTTTGAACATCATATCAAGGTTTTTTGGGGTGGGATCTGCCAATACTGATCCTGGTTTAGAGGTGATTATTCGTGATTCAGCCTCTTGTGATGTCATTTCTAAAATTTTAGCTTTGGTTTCCCTTAGGCTTTCCTCTAACTCACTAATCTTCTTACCCCATTTCCTCTTGTGTCGCTCTCGCGACTCTTTCCAAGTTCTAGTTTTCTTTCCTGTTGATTCTCCTACTTCACTGGCTTCAGCTATGTTTCGTGGGTTTTCTGGTTGTGTTTGCCTTTGTGCTTGGGCTCTAGTAATTGCGTGTATGGGTATGTATTGAGGTATGGAGCCTTCGGAATGTTGCACTATGCCTATCATGTTGATGGGCATCACTTTCGTAGAAGTGTTTGCAGGGTTCTTGCGGCAATCCCTTATGAAGTGATCCTTTCCACATTCAGGGCAAAAGCCTTGAATATTGAGATATGGTGATTGCACTGCAATTGCTGCATGTGGACAATCTTGTATGAAGTGGTCTCCTTGGCATTTAAAACATGGTCCTTTTAATGGTCTAGCTTGCGGTCTTGGGTTGGGGTTTGTGTACATGACCTGAGCATAATCTGGTTCCCAGTTTTGCTCATACACAGGGTTCTCATAGTAAGGGTCTGAGTTTTTTGGTGAGTCCGTACAGTATGCTGGTGGACTATCCACATGAGTGGAGTCAAAATTGTTTGCATTAGGGTCATTTTTTGTGATTAAAGGGGTCGTGGGTACTAATGCCATGTTGGAGTTCTCCTCTAGTGTAGCATACTTTACCAAAACTACATTAGCAGGGGGTGGGGGTTGTTGTCCTAGGATAGGTTTCGATCTTGGATGTGCTTGATATGGCGTTTGATATTGAGGGGGGGCTCGATAATATTGTTGTGGCTCGTATTGCCCTTGGTATCTACCTGGTTGATATTGATGAGGGTAGTTCTGCCTAACCACTTGTTTGTTATATGGACAATCTTGAGCAGTGTGGTTTGTGTACCTTCGCTTTATAGTACAATACACTTCGTTGGAGTTCCCTATGGGTTGCAATGCATGTGGAGACATGTTTGCCATATGGTCGCCTTCACAAGTATAACACCTTTGAGGGGGGCTAATTTGATGCCTGGTTTACTAGACACTCCCAATCGTTTGGCCAGTTGTTCTGCTAATTCCTCTATCGAATTGGAATGCCTGGATGAAGTTTCTGTGGTGCCTATCTAAGTCTCTATGAACCTTAGGAAGTTCTAGCTCATCTCCTAAGTTATTTTCTATGTCTACACAGATCCATAAACATTGATCCAAGGTTCTTGGCTCCTTCAAGAAGATGTATGATCTCAGCTTAGCGCTCAGTAGGCCATCTATGAACAAAGCTATCAATTTAGCTTGAGTGGGTACTTCCAATGGGAGACATCTTTCTATGCACCGCCTAAATCTTCGATCGGCCATCCTTACTGTCTCTTGAGGGGTTTGTTTGAATGTGTGTATCAATGAAGACGTGTTGTGTCTGATCCCACTCTTGGAAAAGTCCGTAATGAAGGATTCCATCATGTGGTGGATGTCTATAAATTGATGTTGGTGCAATGGTCAGAACCAATCCAATGCATCACCTTTTAGAGTGAGTCCCAAAGCATTAAATTGTGTAAACATGTCTTCAACTTGTTCAGCCTATAGCACCTGCTTGAATTCTCCTACGTGCTCGTAGGGATCTCCTGATCCGTCAAAACAATTCTTCATGGCCTTCACTAATTGAGGTTCTAGGGTGGTATCTTGGTCTAGGTAGGGGAAAAACCGTCCCCACCCCTATGCCCCGTATGATCCCTGAGAGGTTCTCGTTCAATCCTTCCATTTTTAGTAAGGGACCTCTCCTTTTGTGCAAGATGGATGAAACTACTCTCTACACCTTCTTATTCTTCTCTCTGTGCCCTTGAGATGAGCCATCACCCAAACTATCCTTAGATGTTTGTGATTTCACTAGAGGAAAAACTAATTCTCCTTCCCATGTATACGCATGTCTTCCATGTTCTGTGACCTTATACATTTGTTCTAAGGTGTCATGTAGGTATACTACCTTTCTTGGAATATCTGGGTCATTTAGTTCATAAATCATGTTTGATCCTGCCGCAGTAGGATGCTCTAGCCTATATCTCCAAAAGGCTTTGTCAGTCTCCTTACTCCAAAACAATTCTATACTCCTATTGTCTTAGGGCATCCACTTAGGAGTTATCACCCTTGTCTGTACGGAGTTTCCTCTTGGTGTTCTGGGTTCCTCAATCTGTTTACCATGTCCTTCCACATCTATGTCTGCATTAGCTGGATGTTCTAATCCCATACGTTGATGGGGATTATGTAGTTGAATTACTGACCTATGAAGTGTCACGAGGAAGGAGATAAGGAAGAGAGCTCACACACACACTCTCACTCTCAAGGAGAAGCACACACACAGATTGAGGCAAGGAAGAATGATCTTCATCTTCTTCTTCTTCTATTACATAAAAGGAATGTACAAGAATGACCTAAAAAACAAGAATACTACAAGTGCAATATATAAAGATCAGTACATAAGGAAAAACCTAATGTTCGTGAATGAGTGAGCTCGCAAGAAACAAATGTGCCATCACTCTCGGTAGATAAACCTAATAAAGCTCAATGAAGTATCCCTGACATATATCGGCATGACCACTATACATGTCAGAGAAATGAAAAACTGGTACGTATCATCCTGGATCATCACATGTTGAGCTTGATATCTCAACACTCCCCCTCAAGCTCAACGCCATATCCTGTAATCCAAGCATCTCCCAAAACTTCTTCAACTTCTCAGCTCCAAGTGCTTTGGTGAAAATATCAGCAAGATGCTCATCTGTTCTCACATAAACAAGATCAATATCACCTGCTAATACCTTCTCTCTGATGAAGTGATAATGTACTTCGATATGCTTTGTTCTAGCATGGAAAATAGGGTTCCATGCTAAATGTATGGTGCTAAGATTATCACAATAGATGTGATAGGATTTTGCACTTCCACACCTAAATCTACAAGTAACATCTCCAGCCATGATGCCTCACATGCTGCCATTGCAGCACCTCTATACTCAGCCTCTGTACTCGACAAAGCAACAGTGGGTTGCTTCTTACTGCTCCATGTAATAGCTGCACCTCCAAGTGAGAAAAGAAAGCCACTAGTAAATCTTCTATCTGGAGTACTACCAGCCCAATTTGCATCGGTGTATCCATGAACCTGCAAATCTACACCAGCTTCATAAAACAATGCATAATCCAAAGTAGCATTCACATAACGTAGAGTGTGCCTCAGAGCATCCAAATGTGGCTTCCTGGGAACCTACATAAACTGACTTTCAAGTCCAACAGTATAGCTTAAATCAGGCCTCGTAATTGTAATATATAAGACTTCCCACAATTTTCCTATACATAGTAGCATTTTCCAATGCTTCACCTCATGTAGTATCCAACTTCAAATTCTGATCTAACAGCATAGAAATTGGCTTACAACCAGCCATACCATACTTTTGTAGCATATTCAAGGCATATTGCCTTTGCGACATCCATATACCTGTTTTTGTATGTATAAACTCAATGCCCAAGAAACAGCACAGCACACCAAGATCTTTCATGTCAAATTCCTGCATAAGAAGTTGCTTTACCTCTTTGATGCTTTCTTCATTATCGCCACCTACAATCAAGTCATCAACATAAAATGTGCCATCATCAACCTTCCTTGCATATAGTGAATGATCTGCATCACACATAGAAAACCCAATGCTGGTTAAGTAATCAACAATCCTTGCATGCCATGAACGTGCAGCCTGCTTCAGCCCATACAAAGCCTTTTGCAACCTGCAAACATATTCTGGATGATTTGAATCTTCATATCCTTGTGGCTAGTCCATATATACTTCTTCCTGTAACTCACCATGTAGGAAAGCATTCTTCACATCCATCTGATGCAAAGTCCATCCTTTTGTTGTAGCTAATGCAACAAGTGACCTGACAGTAGACATTTTAGCTACAGGGCTGAATGTTTCCTCATAATCAATGCCATATGTTTGTGCATATCCTTTAGCTACCAATCGTGCTTTATACCTGCTTATGCTACCATCAGCATTATGCTTTACCTTGTAAACCCATTTACAGCCTATGGGTTTCTTTCCTTGCGGCAATGGAACCAGCTTCCATGTATCATTTCCATAAAGTGCAGCCATCTCCTCATCCATAGCTTTTTCCCAATCTGCAATTCCAATTGCATCTTCAAAGCAAGAAGGTTCAACATCTTATATTACCTTTGTCATGTAGGTATAATGACGAGCCATGTAACTATCATATGTCAATCGTTGCACTAAATTCCTCATCCTCCCAGATCTTCTTGGTCCTGGGTCACTTCTCCTTGTATCATCTGCATGTGCCCTTCTTACTCCTGGAGTCTTCACAGAGGGCAATCCAAGTTCATCATCAAGACTCTTTTCTGAACCGCTTGAATCTCCATCAACGTCTTCAAAACCTGCACATGTTTTATGACCAACAAAAAGCTTTTCTTTACCTTTCTTGGATGTATTTGATGAATTTGCTGGACTGAAATTTCCACGTAATCTTCCACTCCATGGATTTGAGTTGGAACTATTGCTTGGTGATGCATCTGGTCCACTCAAAACCTGAGATTCTACACTTGATTTTTCAGCATTTTCTTTATGATTTGGTTCAAGCCTCAGTCCTTCTTTGGCATCTGCATAGAAGCTTGACATTTCATCAAATACCACATCTCTGCTCACCTTTACCTGTCATGTGAGTGGGTTATAACATTTATATCCCTTTTGCTCAAGGGAGTATCCAATGAAGACATACTTTTCTGCTTTTGGATCAAGCTTCTTCCTCAATTCATCTGGGACATGTACATATGCAATACAGCCAAAAACTTTCAGATGTGATAAGTTTGGCTTTTTACCTGTAAACTTCTCTTCAGGTGTAACTTGATGTACAACAGCAGTCGGAGTTTTTTTCATGATGTATACAGCAGTATGCACAGCTTCTACCCAATAACAATGAGGCATATTCTTCTCAGCCATTAAGGCTCTTGCTATTTCTGCAATATGTCTATTATTGCATTCAGCAACACCATTCTGTTGTGGTGTGTACCTGCATGAAAATTGACGCCGAATTCCATGATTTTTTAGAAAACTGCTAAACTCATTGACATGTATTCACCTCCTCCATCAGATCTTAATGTATGAATGTACTTCCCTGTCTGCTTTTCCACCATAACTTTAAAATTTTGGAAGTGAGTGAACACCTCGCTCTTCTCTTTCATGAAATATACCCATACTTTGCGTGTATGGTCATCAATGAAAGTAACATAAAGCCTACAATCACCCATAGATGTGGTCTTTGCTGGACCCCAAACATTTGTATGAACTACTTCTAGTACATTCTCACTAACATGCTTGTCATGTGGAAATGATGCTCTTGACTGTTTACCAAATTGACATGCTGCACATACCTTTTGCATTTCTGCAACTTTGAAATTTGGTAGTCCATGGACAATCTCCTTTGACTCCATCAGTTTCAGCCTTTGCAAGTTTGCATGTCCAATTGGCTTGTGCCATATCTCTATATTTGCAATAACTCTTGCACCTTTTGCAAACATGGCTGCATTCATTTTAGGAATCTTCACATTTAAAGTGAACATCCTACCCACTTTGTTTCCTTTGGCAACCAGTTGTCCATCCTGCTTGTACTCTTCTACATATAATCCATCAGCATTGAACCTGACTTGTAATCCATGTTCAACCATTTGTCCAACAGAAACCAGATTCTTTGTTATATTTGGAACATGCAACACATCAGCAAGATGTTTTACCTTCCCGTCCTCCATAGACAATGCTATGTTTCCTGTATGCTCAATAGGATGTGATGTATCATCACCTGTTTCAACATATCATGAACTGCCATTTTTGCAAACTACTAAACCATTCTGTATGACTGGTCATGTGATTTGAAGCACTTGAATCAACATATCATACATTATGATTCGATTTTGAAACACCAGTAGACATCGTATTCATCATGTGGTGTTGAACCATAAATAGCTTCTCAGAGGCATCTGCACTTGTGGATGCATAGTTGTTTTGCTGCCTTCTGCTATTTTGATTCTTCAACCTACAATCACATTCAAAGTGTCCAGGTTTACCACAATTCTAGCATCCTTTACTATCATTACCTGAATCATTTCTTTGGAAATTTCTAGGACCTCTTTGGCTCCCCTTGCCTCGAAATTGTCCTCTTCCTCCTGCATGATTCTGTTATTGACCTTGGTCTTGGTCACTGTTTCCTCTTCCACTTCCAAAACCTCTAGCTCTGCCTCTTCCTCTGCCAGAGTAGAATACCTGCTCAGAACTGGGCTTTCCTTGGGAGTTTGAATCCTCACCAAGATTCTTTTCTTCAATAATCAGCATAACTACCAGATCAGCAAAATTCAGAATATTTTCCCTAGTCTGTATGGAAGTTCTGAACTGCTTATATGCAACTCCTAAACCACGAAGGCACACTTCCACCTTATCATCATCATCTACATTCACACCAATAGATGCAAGTGACTCACATATGCTTTTAATTTTTAGAGTGTAGTCACTTACCGACATGCTCTTCTTTTCCAATGTATGCAGCTCCTTCTTGAGTTGCAATTTTTGTGCCTTTGTATTAGTCTCATACAAAGTGACCAAACTGTTCCAAGCCTCTTTTGGAGTCTTTGCATCCTGTATGTGTCCAATCATGCTATCTTGTATGCTAACAGATAGCCAATACATTACTTTTCGTGCTCCTTGATTCCATTCCTCATATGCTCTTAACTGGTTTGCAGTCTGATTCCTTTCTGGTAACAAATAGCCAATACATTACTTTTCGTGCTCCTTGATTCCATTCCTCATATGCTCTTAACTGGTTTGCAGTCTGATTCCTTTCTGATTCCTTTCATTCTCTCCTTTGATGTACTTCCAGTAGCCTTTTCCCATCAGGAAATTCATCATTCTGAATCTCCAAGCATGGAAGTTGTTCTTGTCCAGCTTATCGCTCATAAGCTGACTCATTCCATCTGTGTTTGCAATTTCTGCAACAACTCACAACACTACAAGCAGCACTTCTGCTTGAACACTATCGCACTATGACGTGACAGTTCGATCTCAAAAAAACACAGTTTTCGTGTATCAACAGTACACGGAATCGCTTGAAATTCTAGATCTGGAATATATGAGTGTCGCCGAACACAACGCAAGTTACAGTTTCTGAAACTGACCTGACTTTTTTATGGGCCCCACCTTGCGGGATCGAAACGGAGGTCTTCTACTTTCACGCCAATTTTCGTAGCAAACGGAGGCCGTTTGTGAAATCGCGTTTTCTCCACGCCTGGCCGCGTAGTCTTCACTGTTGCATTCTCCACGAGCTCTCTACAGCCACGCTAGCTCTGATACCATGTCACGAGGAAGGAGATAAGGAAGAGAGCTCACACACACACTCTCACTCTCAAGGAGAAGCACACACACAGATTGAGGCAAGGAAGAATGATCTTCTTCTTCTTTTATTACATAAAAGGAATGTACAAGAATGACCTAAAAAACAAGAATACTACAAGTGCAATATATAAAGATCAGTACATAAGGAAAAACCTAATGTCCACGAATGAGTGAGATTGCAAGAAACAAATGTGCCATCACTCTCGGTAGATAAAACTAATAAAGATCAATGAAGTATCCCTGGCATATACTGGCGTGACCACTATACATGTCAGAGAAACAAAAAACTGGTATGTGTCAGCCTGGATCATCACATGTTGAGCTTGATATCTCAACATGACGGCCATCCTCATATACCTGAGCACCCAATCTATTTGTACGAATGTACTCCAACTGAGTCTTGTGGGGTCCCTCCATCTTCTCTAGGTGGGCTACATTAAATGATACTCATGGTCTACCTGGTGTTGCTCTAGCACAATGGTGAGAACCACGTTAAGAAGCTTCACCTCCTTAATTGTCAATCCGCGGAAGAGATAGGAGTGATATGAAGATCCTGAATGTGAGATGAAGTGAGAGTGAAGTGAGAAGCATAGAAATGCACACACACATACACACACACTACGAAGAGACAAGCAAGACACAATGGAAGGTGAGAAATCAACTCTATTACTCAAGAACAGTATTACAAGCTCAAAATAACTCTAACCTCAAACAAGCTAACCCCAAAAATGAGCTCTCTAGCTCTTTTTATAGTTTCTAGACTAGTTTTGACCGGTTTCACATCTAGTGACCGGCATAGTTAAAGAATAGGTCCTAGATGCTATTTGAAAGGGTAAACGGTGTCTAAAAATAACAAAAATTGATACGCTTGTTCTACCTAAGCTCCTCAAGCTCGAGGACTCCTCGGCTTGCACAAAATGGAGCTATGGATTACAAAATGGGGTTTTCTATGTTACATATGTTACAATAGTGATAAAAATCACTGTTGGAGGTTTTTGGAAAGTATTTGAAAACATAATTCTTTGAAAAAAGATTTGACTGGCTCCCTGCTCCGTCGTTACATGCTTCCGCGTCTTCTATGCCTCTGGCTGCTTCCAACACCCCCCTCCCTCTCGCTTCTGTCGTCCCTGACAGAACCTTGTTGTGAGGTCTGTCGGATATAGTTCTGTAGGAGGTCTTGAGCGAGGGTGTGCTTGGAGATACGAATGCCTCGGGCCAGATCTGCCTCGAGTTTCTCCCAGTGGATTGGTTGCGGTTCTTCCGGTGGCGGGAGCTGATAGTGTGTGGAATAGACCATTCGTTCACAGGCAAATAAGTGTAATAAATGTGTAGGCCTGCTTATGAATACCTCTGAATGGTATTCCCAGAAGCCGGTTGTGAACATCTCTTCGAATGTCTGCTTGTAGCACGCCAGTAGATATTTTATTCTGCAATGCCAGGCATAACACACCTGTAGCGATGGCGTTGTACTCATATCATATACCAGATCGAAATTGCCATGCTCAAAGCCCGGGGTGTTGACATGAGGTGCCTTGACGCGTGGGAAGACTTTAAAAATCATTTGCATCATGTCAAAGATTTTGACAGTCATATGCGCCGCTATATCGTCCATATGCTTTAATCTAGGGAGCCAGTGGCGAATTGTAGCCATCATGTAGCCAACAGTTGGTAACTCGATGGGTGGCTTAAAATAGGGGTAATTCAACCAATCCTGGCACTGCTTATTGTTTTGTACCTTAATAGCAAAGGCAGTCCAGGAGCGGCGTCGTGGTACTGGTCCCCAACATGGGTTGTACTTTAAGTGCAAAGGTGCCTTTACCCATGTACTCATCATTTCTGGATACTTCTGTAGTAAATCTTTTCGCCACTCTGGTTGATAGATCTCTCCTTGCTGCACATCTAGTGGCAAATCGTCTTCCTCGAACAGAGTCGCATGCGATGGTTTCTTACCTGTTTCTTTCTCAATGGCTAACTGGTATTCGGCCATTAACATAAAATACGGTTTATACTGTAGCTCGTGCCCAGATATGTATCGTCGCGGGGCCAAATGAGCAAAGAATGGAGATTGTAAAATTCTTTCTTCTATCATCGCCATGGCATGTAATTGTGCCTCTACTCTAGCTGAGTGCATTGTTCCAAGTTCCTCAATTGTCTTCATCCACGCGGGAGTCGGGAGTTCGTAAGTCATCTGGCCTTCGGCCGTGACGCGTCCGCCTGGGATGGGTTGTGGCTCGTACGCCTCTTCAAACGTTTCCTCCACTGGGATGGTGACAGTTTCTTCCTCAGCTGGTAGCTCAGGTGGGGAATCTGGCCTTGGTGGTGCTTCATATACTGCAATCCTTGATTCAAGGTTCGATACCTGGGCCCGTAATGCGTTGAGTTCCTCTAAGATGTCAAGAGAGGGGTCCACAGGTGCTGGTATGTCTTGGTGTGCCGGTTCTCGTAACTGGAGTAATTTGTGATCTTCTTTGAGTTTCTGTAACTCCTCGTTCATGCGGTCGTATTCATCTAGCAATCTTACATGATATTCTAGCAGCATCCTCATGGAGTCTGAGGGAATGGCTTTGAACCGACTAGGACTGAGTGGTTGGTCTGGATGGTCTAGGGCCGCTTCTAAGTTTTCTCGATTCTGGTCCTATAAGCGCTGGTTTTCCTCCTTTGTTGCTGCTAGATGTCTTCTGAGTAAGCCCATGTTTCGTGTTAGCGTTGCATTGCGAACTGTCTAGGCTCTTAATAAGTTATCCACGTCAGCAGTGGCTTCCTTGGTTTTTTCTTCGCTTTCTAGTTCTAATTTATGATAGGCCTCTCGTAATTCCTGGTATCGGCTGTTCAGTGAGGCATTCTCAATAGACAATAAATTAAGCTGCAACTGTAAGTCATTGGTTGTCCTCTGCAGCTGCTGGTAATTATCGCCAAGAGATGTGAACTCATCTCTGACTTGCGTCATACACATGAACATCTGTCGAAATGCATTATCTACAGTGGGTGATAGTATTAATGGGGTGCTAAATGAAGATGCAGTGGGTGTAGATGCAACGGGAATGGGGAATGGGGGTGGGAAGGTGGATGCTGTAATGCTTGTGGAAAATTGTGAGGTGCCTAAATATGTTTGTGCAGTGAGTGAAGTGAGTGATGGTGCAGTGGGTGGTGAGATGTCCATGTCATTGGACGTGTCCAGTGCAGTGACCGTGAATATGGGTGTGACCGTGGGTGCTTGTGCTGGTGTAAATACGGGATTTACAGGGGGCTGGCTGGTGCAGCTTGGTGGAAAGGGGAAATAGGGGTTACCGTGGGTCGGGGAGGTGAGACTGGGGAGAAGGTTAATGGCGGTGGGAATGGGAAAAGGGGTCATGGAGGTGTGGGGAAGGACGGGAAAGATGGATGGAGGAATGGGTTGAATGGAAAGGTGGATGTGTGAGGGGGTAGACTGGGTCTAATAGGTGCAGGAATTGTGGGGTGAGTGGTCGTAAAGACGATTTCTGCTACGCCACCGGCGAATGAAGATGTTGGTCTGGGAGAAGGAGGGTGAATAGGGGAGGCTGGAGGGATGGGCGGTGATGGAGGAGCGGTTGGGGTGGTCGATACTTCAGTGACTACTGAGGTATGTACAGTTGTAGCGCGGGGTGGGGAATCTACAAGGATGGTTCCTGCTGCCAACGAACTTTCGGGGACGAGGCGTGCCTCCCTGGCTTGTTCTGAAGACTGTGCTCTTCTTGGTACACGAATGTATTCGCCGGGCTTTGAAAGTAGTCGTACTCTGCGGGGGTCAAACTGTGGTAGTGGCTTTCTTTGCAAGTACCTAAGTGCTTCGTTGGAGCCTACTGATTTGACTAACTCTCTGAATCCTTTGATGTATGCGTCTTCGAATCCGCCTGTGACAAGTTCTTGTTCTATTATCGCTTGACTCTCTTCCTCAGTCAGCTTTTTGCGTGCCCAAACCTTTTCCATAGTTCTATACAGCTTCTTAATAGCCAGTGTGTAAGCGGTTGCTTCGTAAGTTTCATCTTCATGGGTACTTGTATCACCATGTGTGTCTGTTTGTTGGCCTTGGCCATCTGTCTGTTCATGCTCTTGGGATTCGATAGTGCCCTGGCTTGCTTCGTCACCGCCTTCGTCGTCATCGGTTGTTGTTCTTTCGTCATCAGAGCTAGACACAATCTGCCCTTGTGGCTGATCCCTGGGTGTGATAGGGTAGCTAGGCCTTTCAAATTCTTGAGAAAACAATTGTCCTTCTGAAAACTGGAACTCATTGGAGAATGAATCGGGCATCTCAAAATCAAAAGTTGGATCCAGTGGTGCTATTTGTTCTGCTTCTAAATGGGGTATTGGAAAAGAGAACGCTTCCGCACCAATGGTGGTGGGAATTTCAGCTGCTGTGGTGATAGGTTCTGTGGTTGTGGCTGCTTGGGGTGCAACAGTACTGGTGGTGCCCTACGTTACAACTGGTCTTGATAATCTGATACGAATAGGTTGTACTGTGGGAGTGGCTACTGTCGGTGACTGCTCTGGAGATGGTCATTCTGGGACTTGTAGGCATGGGATAGTGCCTCTCATCCGCTTTCCGGCTCTGCCTTTGCTAGCCTTTCTAGCTTTCTTTGTGGTTCCTTTAAATGCCTTCAGTTCCTCACTAGTCATGGCGCGCTCTATGGGTAAATCATATGCCAAACACATGTATATAATCCTTGTAAGTGCACAACATCCATTGATGACTTTCTTTCGTTCCCATCTATGTTGTGCCAAATAGAGCTGATCAATTATCCAGCTAGCTAGATCAACCGTTTGAGGTCCAGTACATGCTAAGTATAAACCAAACCAGATTCTCTTGTGGGGTATGGTAAAACGATCCTGAGCTGGGAAAGCAAAATGTTGCATGCATATCCGCAATGGCTTGGAGAGCTCAGGGGTTATAGCTGAAATATCCTCCCACTTAGTAACATCACCACGTTTCATCTGCTCTGGGACTAGTCGTTCTCTCTCCGTCAGAGTATGCGTTCCATGTATTTTGAGAGCTGCACGAATTAAATCTTTGGACAAATAAAACCTTCTGAATGGAGGGTCATTTACCAAGGATGGTAACATGAATGTTCCGGGTAGATCCTTGTTCTCTGGAGCTGTCAAGGTGGTTACTAGGTAAAAGCATCTGTAAAAATCGGGTTTAGGCAGAGGGTCACTAAAATATTCTGTAAATCCCGCTCGTGCGTTAAATCTTGTGTATTCTGCAGTCCTTCAAATTCTCTTGAAAAGAACTGGTACTTGGTCCATGTGCGAAGATCAAATGCCAAATTGGCCTCAAATATGAAATCAGCGTCTGCTAATGGTCCTGCTAGGCCTTGAAACTAGTGAGAATTACGATGAATCTTCTCAGTATATCCTCTAGGAGGATCGTCGATTGGCATGGGTCCTGGAAAACCTTGAAACTCTGGTGGTTGCATCGTAGGATAAGATTCCACGAGTAATTCTCCAATATTGGCCATTGGTGTGCTTGGGCGAGCTTCTGATGGTCCTTCTTCGGTTTGCATGATGATTGACGAGCTAATGGAAAAGATCTGCTACAAAAGATTAGCACATTAGTATGGAAATTTATTATGATCCCATTAAGGTGAGACCGCAATCCCTTTCCATAACCGATGTGTAAGCCGTGTAGCCAGGTGTTGTGAAGTGATTGATGCTATGATTTTTTGCAAAACTAATGCAGGTCTCTAGACACCTACATTGTCAGATTATGCTACATTTCTTGATGAGCTTTTATTATGCATGATGTGGGGTTTTGGTGTATGAATTTATACAAGGTTTGGTTGAGGGTGAATTATTACAAGGGTGGAGTTTAAATGGGGTGGAAGAATTGTTAGATAAGGGGGTACAAGAAGACGTCTGGATACGTTTCGGTATCCATTTCCTAAGAGTCTTTGAGTGGGTGGTGTGTTTCTGCTGAGGGACGAAAAGTGGTATCGGGTTTGGTGGTATTGAAGGATGGAAAGATTTTCTGAGGGGTATATATTACATGGCTTGAGGGTTGGGCTATAATACATTGTTTGGGTACCCAAATCTACATGGGTGTGGGTCGATTGATAAGATACTTCTTGGCGATCCAAATCTGCCGAGTATTTGTACTTGGGGAAGAAGATCGAGGGGACTTTGGATGCTGACTCTGCATCTGTTGAAACTTTGTCCTGTTCTCGTCTGTAGTGTTGCCAATAGCCTGTGGTTGCTGTCCTTTTGGCACCCATATTTGTTTCGTGCCACTTGTTCTGTGATGTTGATACTGCTGCTTTCTTTGCCTTGTCTGGTGGTGTCGTCGGTCTCGGTCCCTCTGTTGTGGTTGACTCCTTCGTGGTTGGGTTTGAGAGGTCCATTGGACGCTCTGCTTTGGAAAAGAAGGGAGATCCAACACTTGCGTGACCTGCCCATTAGGAAGTGATTCGTTATTTATCTTTAATCTAGGCCAGTCCGCAGCAAGTTTGGAAGGATGAGCACCGCAGGGTGTTATGCTCATTTGGCCGCTGATGCAACCCACCTGACCGCTGATTGTGTCCATCTGCCCTAGCGGTTGGGTAGCTGCCCCTTCTAGTTTGCAGGAAGCCCCAGGGAAGATCTTCTGTCATCCTTCTGATTGACAACTGTCCATAGCCAAGCCCGAGTGGGTTGGTGTAGACGTAACGTGACTGATCTGACCCAAGATCTCCCGGTCTTCCGTCGCATGCATTTCATAGGGTCTAGGGTTACAAACCTCAGTTGGAATGCCGTTAGGGAAGTCAAGTGGTATCACTCGCTTCTGTTCTAAGGTTCCAATCTGTAAGGAGCCTTGTCTAAGATTTAGGTCCACTGAGTGATCGTATAGCCAATCTTGGCCAAGGATTAGGGGTTCTATCAGGTCGTCATCATGGCACACTAGTAGCTTCGTTGTCATGGTCACTTCCTTAATGAGGATAGGAAGGTCCACCTCACCCATGCAAGGGGTTTCCATGCCTCCTAGCCCTATGAGGTATGCCTCAATTGGCCGCATTTCTATTCCTGAATCCTTATAGTGGGACCATCTAATTGCACTAGTCGCAGCACCTGAGTCAATTAAAGCCTTGAGCTCTTGGCAAGGGTTGCCGTGCTCTAGCCTGACTGTAATGAATGGTCTCCTGTCCACTATACTAGGATGAGTGGTTGACTTTACTTGACACATGGCCATGGGATATCTGGGTGTAGTTTCGAGATGGTTATAATGTTCTCTCCCTAGTCCTTGTCTTCTTAACTTCATGCGTTTAATGCGTTCTATTGCTTCTGCCTGAGCTTCCGCTCGTATTCTATTTTCTTCCTCCTTACGCTTCTTTGCCAACGTGAGTCGTCTAAGCATATCCTCAGTAAGAGGTTCCTGATATAGCCTGACTCTACAACCACTAATATAATTAGGCATTACGTCTCCTTCTAAGGTGGCTAACTGTACTGCTCCACTTGTTGAGAGTCTGTTAATGATCATAGGTCCAAAACCTCGCTTTTCTAACTTCCGTGTGTGTTGTTTCAACGTATATACTAGAACTAAATCTCCTTCTTTAGGCCTTTATCTTTCACATGTGCATCAAAATATGCTTTCTGTCGCTTCTTCGCTGCATATATTCCTGCTGCTGCCTTTAGCGTGGTTTCTCCTAGTCGTTCCAAGTCCATTATTCTTGCTGATAATTCATGGCCGGTCCACTGATGTTCTTGTGCAACCTTAAGGGTCGGTATCAAGAAGTCCAAAGGAAGCACAGCATTCTGACCAAAAACCATCTGAAAGGGAGTTGCATTGAGTACGGTCTTGTAGGCCACTCGATATGCCCAAACAGCGTGGTGTAACTGTTTGTCCCAATCTGAATGTTTGTTGTTCACGAGTTTCGTCAGTACGTTACAAAGGATCTTATTAGTGCTTTCAGCCTGGCCATTGGCCTGAGGATGATATGGTGCGGATTTCTTGTGAATCACCATAAAATCTTGTAACAAATATTCAATGACTTGGTTTAGAAAGTGAGTGCCTCGATCGCTCACTAACTCTATAGGCAGTCCATATCTTGTAAAGACATTCTCAAATAAGATTGCAGTCGTTTGTGCATCATTCTTTTTTGTGGCTTTTGCCTCTACCCATTTCGTAAGATAATCCGTGGCAACAATAATGTATTCTGCATGTGTACCTTTTGCAGGGGGGTTAATGGGTCCTACAAAGTCTATACCCCACTTAGAAAATGCACGTCCGCCCATCATGGGTTTCAATGGCATTTCATCTCTGCGAGTAGGAAACTGAGTTCTTTGGCACACATCACATCTCTTTACATAGGTATGAGCATCCATGTGAAGAGTGGGCCACCATAATCCTGCAAAGAGGATGGCTTTGATTATCCTATCGGGTCCAAAATGACCTCCTGCAACACCTTGGTGTGCAGTCTCTAGTATGCTCAGATAATCGCTCTCATGAACACATTGTCTTAGATATCCATCTCGTCCTCTTTTGTATAGGTTATCGCCAATAAGTGAATAATCTTGAGCTTCCTGCTCTAGACTGCGTTGTCGTGCTAAAGTCATTCCTTGAGGGAATGTCTTCGTCCTCAAGTATGTCACTAATTGTTCACTCCAGTCTGGTGTGAGAGACACGTGATATAGTGTAGCATGCTCTACTGGTGGTCTTTCACAACAAACATGGCATTCTTTACACAACTTGTAGACATCTGCTTCCATCGAAGGCCAATATACTCCTAGTCTATGCAGAGTCTGTAGTGTTCGATGTTTCAAATGATGTTGCTTTAATGCACCTACATGTGCTAATTGCAACCAATTCGCATGTTCTGATTCATCTACACAACAAGCAAGAATCTTTTGATTATCCTGTTTATATATGCTTCCTGCCATTATTTGGTATCTCTGAGACTTGGTAATCTCTCCCTCTTTGATCTTTATCCTAGGATTCTTGGGTCTGTATGTCAGAATAGGGACTATTGGTTTAGCCCATTCTGGTGCTATCTCAAGGTTAAACAAATATGCGTCTGGTAGATCATCCGCTACTCCTTGAGGAGCTTCTCCTGAGGTTAATCTTGAAAGGTGGTCAGCTCTGAGATGTGTCTTTCCTTTCCTAACCACAACTTCAAAATCATATTCCATGAGTAATAGAAACCAACGTATTAGTCGTCCTGTGTTACATGGCTTGTTGACTAAATACAATAGTGCTTGATGATCTGTAAAGAACTTGAACTTATTGGCCAACAAGTAGTGCCTAAACTTCTTTACTGCGTAGATCATCCCTAATCCTTCTCGTTCCGTCGTGGTGTAATTTCTTTCTGCTGCGTTCAATTGTCTGCTCGCGTAAGCTATGGGGAGATCTATGTTACCTTCATTCGTGGGTTGTCCTAACACACATCCTATGGCATAATTGGATGCATCCACATGTACATGGAATGGCTTACTCCAATCCGGTGTAGTCAATATAGGTGCTGAGCACAAGCGTCGTTTGAGTCCATTGAATGAATTTTCACATTCATCTGTCCATACAAAGTTGGTTAAAAGAGAGTACAAAGGCTTGGCTATGATTGCATACATGTGTATGAATCTCCTATAATAACCGCAATGACCCATAAATGCTTGTACCTCTTTCACATTAGTTGGTCTAGGTAATTCTGCAATTACCTTCACCTTTTCTTCATCCGTAGAGATTCCATTTTTTGACACAATGTGTCCTAGAATTTTGCCTTGTCTGACCATGAAAACGCATTTCTCTGGGTTAACTCTGGGATATGTGTCTGTCTTACATTTGAATGAGCACATATGTCGTCGACATATACTTCCAAACTCTTGCGTAAGAATTCCTTAAAAACATGACACATGAGTCGCTGGAAAGTGGCGGGTGCATTTGTTAAGCCGAATGGCATCACACGAAATGCAAATATGCCCCATTCAGTGGCAAAAGCCGTCTTGTGTTGGTCCTCTGGAGCAATGGCTACTTGATTATAACCTGAGAATCCATCAAGAAAGTTGTAAACTTCCTTGCCCGCAACTCTTTCCAATAGATGTTCTGTGATAGGAAGAGGATAATTGTCTCTAATCGTGGCGGCATTAACTTTTTTAAGGTTAATACACACACGCAATTTTCCATTCTTCTTGGGCACAACCACAATGGGGATACCCATTCGGTATGCTCAATTTTGTAAATGAATCCTGCTTCTATCAAGCGATCTATCTCCTCTTTAATCTTCGCAGTGTAGTTATCATTGTACGTGTAAGGTTTTTGTTTCGTAGGTTTTGCATCTGGAGTCATAGGGATTCTATGAGAACATATATCTGTGTTGAGAGCAGTATGGGCACCCAAGGACTGACTAGACAAGGAAGCCAGCGGAGAGAGTCAGAGCGAGGTGAAGGAGTAAGTAGACAAAGCAGTCGACGCAAATCTAGCAGATAGGCCCTGCAAATTTTTCCAAATCAACATCTTTATAACAGTGATTCTTATCACTAACAATCATTGTAAATACCATTTCATATTTTTGTAGCCCCATTTTGTGCAAGCCAAGGAGTCCTTGAGCTTGAGGAGCCTTAGAAGTACCTACATATCAATTTTCATATTTTTTAGACTCCGTTTAAGCCCTCAAATTGGCCCTCGAACCTAATTTTTAACTAGGCCGGACACTAGGTCTGGAGAGGGCCAAAACCTAGTCAAAAACTATAAAAAGAGCTAGAGAGCTCATTTTTGAGGTTGGATTGTAATTGAAATGAACTTGTAAGAGCTTTTTGAAAGTAATCTAAGAACTTCATTGCTTCTCACTCTTTGTCTTGCCGTGTGTGCGCGTGTGTGTGTATGTGTGTGCATGCTTGTGTGCTTCTCACTCACGCACTTGTGCCTCCACTTGCTCGAGGTCTTCATACCATCCTCATGTCTTCCCGGATTGACATTAAAGGAGGTGCTACTCATCACTGAGCTACACCAAATTTTGGCGACGTTGCCGGGGATCGAGCTTTGAGGACGAGCGTGTGATGGTAAGACGTAGATTGGAGACGTTGGCGTTGTAGGTAATTTCTCTACTTTTCCTATTTTTCTCTTTCTTACCTTACCACCATCATCACCATCATCATCATCACCATCTTCCACCTCCACTTCCATCATCGCGAAAATTTCAGTTTTTTTATTATATCACCTTCTCCACCTCATTTCCCTCATTTCACTTGTGAGAGAGAGCAAGAGAGCGAACTGTTGTGTGCTATTTTCTGCATGCGTTTGGAGTTTCTTGCAGGTTTCAGCAGCATCATCCCCTCCAGCACGTCGCGCAGGTACGGAAATATGCAAAACTGTCTCGCAGTCGCCGACTCCTGTCGATCGCGATTGACAAAAATTTTCACCTTTTGGTAAATCTGAGTGCACCACAGTGGACTAGAGACCCTGCACACCACATTTCCACAAAAATTTTTGAAAATTTTGCAAAATTTCAGTCCATCGCGATTGACAGCTCTGTCCATCGCGATTGACAGCTCTGTCCATCGCGACTGACTTCCTATCCATCACGATTGATTGCCTGTCCATCGCGATTGACTGATTGCCTGTCCATCGCGATTGACTGCCTGTCCATCGCGATTGATTGCCTGTCCATCGCGACCGACTCCTGTCCATCACGATTGACTAACCCCTGTCCATCGCGATTGACTGACCCCTGTCCATCGCGATTGACTGACCCCTGTCCATCGCGATTGACTGACCCCTGTCCATCGCGATCGACTCCTATCCATCGCGATTGACTGACCGCCTGTCCATCGCGATTGACTGACCGCCTATCCATCGCGATTGATACTCTGTCCATCGCGATTGATACTCTGTCCATCGCGATTGACAGCCAATTTTAGCCAAATTTTTTAGGGTTTTTAAATTGAAGAGTTGGGCTAATTTTGGGCATAAACATTTTACTCTAGAGCACATAAGGAGGCCTTAGGAAAACAACTTGGGGAAAACCTGTTGCACAGTGATCCTGTTTGAACCCTGTCTTAACCCTAGAACCCTGAACGGTCATAACTTTTTCATACGAAATCCATTTTTTGAGCTCTAGGGCTTGTTGGAAAGCTTGTGGCATATACTACACGCCCTCAACTGTTTTTTTATAAAGATAATGCGTTGATTTTTAGCTAGGGTATTTTGAAGTTGACCATACCCAGGGGGTCAAAGTCAGGGGTCTGAAGACTTGTTTTCCTAAAATTCACTATGCAAATTAGTATTTGTGCTACAGGAATGAGAATCATTGGTTCTGTCTTTGGAATTTAAATATTAAAGCTAACTTTGGAACTTTACAGATCTATTGAGAGCATCGAAAGGCGTTCTAAGCAAGTGTAAGTGCAAGCTTGGGAACACACGTCCTGAGCATACTAGGGCATCAACACAAGGAAAGGAACTCAAGGTTGGAATACTCTCAACTCCCTCTGTCATTTTCTAGCTCAGGTTAAGTACGAATAGTGCTAGAAGTAAGTCAAGGCGACGATTAGCAGTTATCAAGTTGAAGACTACCTAAAAACTCAAGTTCAAGTTAAAAACCTAATCTCTGTACTGTCGATAACATAAAGGAAAAGAACCTAACATGGAACGATCAACTCCAAGTACGAAAACTACTCAAGTATTCCTGACGACGCAATATCAGACAAGATCATAAACATGATAACACACTAAAAAAGAATCAAGTGACTGATACCAATTGATCGGCAACGAGGTTGTACTCTGGGCAAAAAATTGGGCTACTTTCATATGAACCTTAGATCAGGAAGACATCTAGTAAGGGATAGACAAAGCCTTAGGTCTTCAGAGGCTAGTGTCAACCACACTGCTAGGTCGTGGGCCCAGCAGTTGAGCCACCACTCATACTACCCAAGTTCTGAGACTAGTGAATCCGAGATGTCTCAAGGTATGGAGAGACCTACAGGAAGTTCAGGAGTGCCATACTTGCATAGGGTAGAAGGCCCTTACAAAACGCAGTTGGAATACCTTAGGACCAACCGATTAGGTGCCAGCATCTATGAGGACGGCCTAGGAAGATCTGTGGTACAGATTAAAAATCCTGATCAATCCATTGGATTAGAGCACCCAGCTGTCAAGTTTGAAAACGGAGCATACTTGGACAAAGAAGGAACCATATACGTAGTCACCAGTCACCCAGATAGGACGGACGAATTTGGAAATGTGATCCCCGAAGCAGACTTAGGTGACCTGGAGCAAGGAAACATGGGTGCAAAACCTAGAACCCCTCGAGGTAAATTGGTTCTCACTAGGATTATCACACCGGAGTGGATTCCCCAGGATAATAAGAGCATAGATTTGCTCCTCAATCGAGAGACTGACGAAGCCTTTTGGAGGTACAAACCTGATCGGCCAATTGATATAGGAACAATCATGATATATGAGTTTAAGGATCCTGATAGCCCAGGTAGAGTGACCTACTTAGATCACGCTTCGGAGAGGATCTTTGTGGTGACAGAAAATGATAGGCATGCTTACACTTGGAAGGGTGAATTCGTTTTCCCCCAACCAAAATCGAATGTATCCTATGGTCACCCTGGAGCTGGAACATCCCAAGCTCATGGAATGCAAAGAGACAGAAGTAGAGATAGACCAGAAGTAATCTTTGCCAACCCAGTGGGCAGAGAAAGAACGAGGACGGAAACAAATAGAGTAGAACCTGAGATACTTAGAGCTCACAGGAATCAAAGAAATGCGGATGAGTTCCCTCTACCACGACCTAGAGAGCACACAAGGACTTTGAGACCGACTCAGTTAGTTAAGTCCATGAAGAACTACTTCGATGGCACTGGAGATCCATACGATCATGTGGCTGAGTTTAGGCAAGTCTTGAGAGCTGAACAAGTGGAGGATCTATTCACGTAGTACAATGCCTTTGGTCTGACCCTTAGGAACACTGCCCTGACATGGTTTCAGCCACTAAATGAGAGGTAGTTCAGGAGCATAGACCAACTCCTAGAGGCTTTCATTATTGAATTCTCTAAGAGTGGCATAAGGCATAATACCTCCTCGCTGATTCACAGCTTCAAGCAAACCCCTCAAGAAACCGTGAGACTTGCAGGAAGAAGATTTAGGCAATACTTAGAAAGATGCCCTGTTTCGGAGCTACCCACACCAGCTAAGCAAGTGGCTTTATTCTTGGATGGATTGCTAAGTACCAAATTGAGATCTTATGTGTACTTGAAGGACCCTAGGACCATAGAAGATTGTGTACGCATGTGCATTGACATTGAGGATAACCTAGGGGAGGAGTTAGAGCTTTCCAAGATATATAAAGATTCGGATAGTGCCTCTAACCTCTCTTCCACGCAATCCACATCAATTGAGGAACTTGCAGAGAAAGTAGCTCAGAAACTAGGTGTCACTAACAAACAAATCCCAAGGTTCGCCCCTGTGAAAAGGTGCTATACTTGTGGTGGCGACCACATGGCGAATGTATGTCCCATTATGGCCCAACCCCAAGTTAATCCTAGTAGCCAGTACTGCACCATAGAACGAAGGTACACCAATCACACCGCGCAAGATTGCCCCTACAATAAGCAAACCGTTAGGCAGATGTACCCACAGCCATACCCTCAACAAGGAAGATACCAGAACCAGTACCCACCTCAGCAGTATGCTAGGCCTCAACAAACCTACCAACCCTACCAAAACCAACAAAGGCCTCAGCCTGTGCTAGCACAACAACCCCCAGCTCTAGCTAATGTGATTCCCGTAAAGTATGCTGCTGCAGAAGAAAACCTGAATAGAGCTATAGTCCCTGTAACACCACTGCTTTCAGAAAGTGATCCCAGTGACCATAGCTTCGATTCTACACATGTTGATAGCCCCCAGGCTTACTACATGCAATCTCCTGAACATGGTGAGTCCTACTATAGTTAAGTAGTACAGGATTGGGGAACCAATTCTTTGTACCTGCAGCACTTAGGTGTTACGACCAAAGTCAATCTCAAGGATTACTCTCATAGAGATGTCCCTCCTATCCAATGGAACCCCATCCATAGAGCCAAAGATGATACGGAATCGGTGCATTCCATAGGATCAAGATCCTCATGGATGCATGAAGACACTCACTTATGGATGTGTAAAGTAGCAGTAGAGGAAGAGAAGAGAGAAAAAGCCAGAGAGGTAGGTGCAAAAGAAAACCATAGATCAATTCACGACCCAGCCTATGCACCTGTAGTCTTTCCTGATGAGGAATTTGAACCCCATGGCTGGGCAGAAATCCTAGCAACAATGGATGTAGACATCAATGAGGAACAATGGACACCTCACTGTGATGAGGATGGCTATGACATTTCAGTCTTCTCCATAGAGCCAATCATGGGAGAGGCAGTTCTAGAAGAATGTGAACCTAGCCCTGATGCATTTGAGGATGCAAGTGACTCCGATCTAGAGTCAATCATTATGGACCCACCATTTGCATCAGATGAAGAATACTTCCATGAAGTAGAATTTCAACCCCAGAGGCATGGAGAGTTACAAATGATGTAAGATTAGCAACACATGTGACCCCGAAGGAAGAAGGAAAGAAACGAAAGAAGAGAGAAGTCTCACCAGAAGAGGAAGAATCTTTGTTTGAGGTCCCAGAAAATTTTAAGAAGTATGAGATAGACGACAGGAGAGTCATGATAAGAATGCCTAAACGAGAGGCACAATTAGGAGAGGCCTATGATAACAAAGAAACCACCAAGAAAATAGTAGTGGCCCTAGAAGAAGGAGAGGAGAGATGCACGTACATAGGCCATGACCTAACAGAGGAAGAAGAGCATGCGTTAATAGCCTTGCTAAGAGAATACAGAGATGTATTCGCTTGGAGTTACAAGGATTTGAAAGGTGTTGACCCTGACATATGCTCACACACTATCCCCATGACCTCAGATGCTAAACCCTCTAAGCAAAAACCCTATACATATAACAATAATTACGCTGCCAAGATCAAAGAGGAGATAGATAGACTGGTTGAAGCTGGATTTATCTATGAAATTGAGCACACTGAGTGGGTATCCCCCATCGTAGTGGTGCCCAAGAAGAATGGCAAGCTGCGTGTATGCATTAACTTGAAGAAGGTTAATGCAGCCACAATTCGAGATAACTATCCGCTTCCTATCACAGAGCATCTCTTAGAAAGAGTAGCAGGCAAGGAAGTGTACAGCTTCCTCGATGGATTTTCGGGCTACAATCAAGTAGCCATAGCTCCAGAAGATCAGCATAAGACAGCTTTTGCCACAGAGTGGGGTATATTTGCCTTTCGTGTAATGCCATTTGGGCTTACCAATGCACCAGCTACCTTCCAGAGACTAATGTGCCATGTATTTAAAGAGTTCCTGAGGAAGAATTTAGAAGTCTATGTTGATGATCTTTGTGCTCATTCCAACATCAGACAAACCCATATTCCTGAACTCAGACAAATCTTTGACAAATGTAGAGAATATCAAGTCTGCCTGAACCCAGAAAAGTGCGTTTTCATGGTCAGGCAAGGCAAGATTCTAGGGCACATAGTGTCAAAGAATGGCATATCTACTGACGAAGAGAAAGTGAGAGCCATAGCAGAGCTACCTAGGCCAAGGAATGTCAAGGAAGTACAAGCTTTCATGGGACATTTTGGTTACTACCGTCGGTTCATTCACATGTATGCGGTCATTGCAAAGCCCATGTACGGACTTCTGACAAACTTTGAGTGGACTGAGGAATGTGAGAATTTCCTTCAATGAGCTTAAACGAAGATTATGTTCAGCACCAATCTTGACCACACCAGATTGGAATAAGCCATTCCATGTTCACGTGGATGCATCCAATTATGCTATTGGGTGTGTGCTTGCTCAACCTACTGGTGAAGGTAATATGGATCTTCCAATTGCCTATGCTAGTAGACAATTGAATGCAGCTGAACAAAATTACACCACTACTGAGAGAGAAGGCTTAGGCATGATATATGCAGTTAAGAAATTTAGACATTATTTGCTTGCAAATAAGTTTAAATTTTTTACTAACCACCAAGCATTGTTATATCTCGTGAACAAGCCTTGCAATATAGGAAGATTAGTAAGATGGTTTCTCTTACTAATGGAATATGATTTCGAGGTTGTGGTGAGAAAAGGGAGGACTCATTTGAGAGTAGATCATCTCTCTAGGCTCACATCTGGAGAAGCCCCACAAGGAGTATCAGATGATCTTCCTGATGCTTACTTGTTTAATTTGGAAGTGGTGCCACAGTGGGCTAAGCCACTAGTGCCAGTATTGACATACGGGCCCAACCATCCAGTAGTAAACACACAAAATAGAGAGGTTGTGAAAGCTCAAAAGTATCACATCATGGCAGGTAGTATGTACAAGCACACATATCAAGGGATCTTGGCTTATTGTGTGGAAGAGGATGAGTACGCTAAATGGTTGCAATTAGCACATGTAGGTGCATTAGAGCAACACTACTCAAAACAACGAACCCTACAGACACTAAGGAGACTCGGAGTGCATTGGCCAACTATGGAAGCTGATGTCCAAAAGTTGTGCAAGGAATGCCCAATCTGTTGCACTAAACCACCTGTGGAACATGCCACTCTTTATCAAGTGTCCCTAGTGCTAGATTGGAGTGAACCACTAGTATCCTTCCTGAGAACGAAAACATTTCCCTACAGATATGACTCTGGCTAGGAAAAGGAGTTTAGAACAAGAAGCCCAGGATTACTCACTTATTGGTGATAATCTATACAAACGTGGTAAAGACGGTTACCTGAGACTATGTGTCCATGAGAGTGAGTATCTCAAGATCTTGGACACTGCTCACCAAGGTGTAGCAGGAGGACACTTTGGACCAGATCGGGTGATCAAGGCAATACTATTTGCGGGCTTCTGGTGGCCGACCCTTCACATGGATGCACATACCTATGTGAAACGGTGTGATGTCTGTCAGCGAACTCAGTATCCTATACGCAAAGATGAGATGCCACTGAAACCTATGATGGGTGGACGTGCATTCTCTAAGTGGGGAATAGACTTTGTAGGCCCTATTAATCCCCCAGCTAAGGGTTCACATGCTGAATATATCATTGTGGCCACGGATTATCTCACCAAGTGGGTGGAGGTAAAAGCTACGACAAAGAACGACGCTCAGACAACGGCTAAATTCTTGTTTGAAAGTGTATTCACAAGATATGGGCTACCTATAGAGCTAGTAAGTGATAGAGGCACTCATTTCTTGAACGAAGTGATTGAAAATCTACTCCAAGAATTCTTGGTAGTTCATAAGAAGTCTGCCCCCTATCACCCTCAAGCTAATGGACAAGCCGAAAGCACCAACAAGATCTTATGCAATGTACTGACAAAATTAGTGAACACTAAACGCTCTGATTGGGACAAACAGCTACACCATGCTGTTTGGGCATACCGAGTCGCCTACAAAACGGTACTCCAAGCCACCCCCTTTCAGATGGTATTTGGCCAAAACGCGGTGCTACCCTTGGACTTCTTGATACCTACATTGAAGGTAGCACAAGAGCACGAATGGACGGGTCATGAACTCTCCTCTAGACTTTTTGACCTTGAACGATTAGGAGAAACAAGACTGAGAGCAGCTGCAGGGATATATGCAACTAAGAAGAGACAGAAGGCATACTTTGATGCCCATGTGAAGGATAAGGGCTTGAAAGCAGGAGATCTAGTTTTAGTCTACACATTGAAACAACACGCAAGGAAGCTAGAAAAGAGAGGCTACGGACCTATGACCATCAATAGGATCTCCACGAGTGGAGCAGTACAACTAGCCACTTTAGAGGGTGATGTTCTCCCAAACTATATTAGCGGATGCAGAGTCAAGTTGTATCAGGAACCCCTCACGGAGGAAATGCTAAGTCAACTCAATACTGCTAAGCAACGTAAAGAGGAGGAAAAACGAATCTGAGAAGAAGCTCAAGCAGAAGCCCTAGAGCGCATACGGAGAATGAAATTAAGAAGACAAGGTAGAGAGCAACCTGTGCCAGATGCATATGCAGATCCAGGATATCACGTGGCTATGTGTGAAGTTTCAGGTGTTAGCTCACATAGGATAACTGATCGACGTCCTTTCATAACCTTGGATATAGGGCAAGGAAAGAGTGCAAGGACTGTAAGAGCCTTGATTGACTAAGGTGCAGCCACTAGTGCTGTTAAATTGTCTCACTGTCAAGAGTTGCAATTAACTGTCAATCCTGTGGAAGCATATCTCATAGGATTGGGAGGCGTGGAAACCCCTTGCATGGGCGAGGTGGAACTTCCCCTCTATATTCATGATGAGACAATGACAGTTAAAGTACTAGTGTGTCAAGATGAGGACCTCACTGAACCCCTTGTCTTGGGTCAAGACTGGATCTATGACCAAGCAGTCAACTTAAACCTAAGAAGTGGACTTCTTCAGGTTTGGGTCAATCATAGTCGAATTACAGTAGAGTTAGAGAATGGAGCACTCAAGGAACTAGGAAAGGCACACACTCCTGGTCCCTCCAGGAGTACACATGAAGATGACCATGCTATTCTTGTCCAAAACTATGTATTGCAGAGGAATGCAAAAAAGGAGTCAGGGATGCAACGGAACTCCCGTCTTTTCCAAAGGCCAGAGGGAGGCAGCAACCAAAGGTGGATCAAAGGCAGAAGAAGTAGAGTACTACCTATGTCGGAGATCAAAAGTACCTACGCAGCAAAATGTCTAAGCTAGTGAAACAAGTGTGGGTGCGGAAAGGCGAACACCCGGTTACACTCAAGCCAACCACACGGGCAAAGCCTCTTATTAGTAACCAACAACGCGACACTAATAAGAAGTCTTTCAGAAGTTCTTCTGCTAACGTGAAGTCTATTTGGGTGCCCAAGAAGTCG
The DNA here is from genome assembly GCA_020310875.1 of Ceratopteris richardii. Lineage (NCBI taxonomy): Eukaryota > Viridiplantae > Streptophyta > Polypodiopsida > Polypodiales > Pteridaceae > Ceratopteris > Ceratopteris richardii. The sequence goes on along the minus strand of CM035440.1, from coordinate 109,724,009 downwards.
ATGAAGGCCAGCCCACAATCAAGACAAATTTGGGTGCCTAAGGCTTATTTGCGGGCTCAAATAGCTACACGAAGAACACACCCTATACAGCATGATCCATTCACTCGCACAGCCGGCATCCACTCGTTTTTAACACTCAGGAACACACCAAGGCCAATGAGCACGAACAGAATCACTTTTAAATGGGTCCCTAAAAGGCCTCACTTTCAAGCTGACACACCTATAAAGCTCTCGAGAGTCTCTACGAAACCAAGAGCAAAACCCATCCACGGCATTTGGCAGCCTAAGACTCGTAACAAACCCCGGACCCCAATTGTAAATCCATGACCACCTACTAACCACTTCACTCTCACATCACATCATTCCGCTTAGCTTGTAGGTCTACCCAATTCCTAACTACACACACAAGCACCGAGCACTTATTAACCCCTAACCTCCCCCGAACCTTAGGTTAATGTTGTAACAAGGGACACCGTGTCATTTTTGTGTCCATTGCAATGTTAACATTTATTCATATATTCTCACAGAACCAGCTGCGAAGTTTTCAACATGGCTGAGGCAGCAGGAACTAGCTCTCACACAGAAACAAGCCCGCAAGTGGTGGACTTAGACAGTTTACCCGTTTTGCCTGAGACAAATGAAAGACCTGAAGAATTGCAGGCAATCAAAATCATACCTATTGCGGACCCTCCACGTGGCCACACCATGCCCGTAGGAAAGACTTCCCACTGGTTTACCGAAGTAGCAGGACCCTTGGGTGAAGGAACGTACCTATGGGAATCAGAGTTGGACTTCAATGGGAAGCAAGGCAGATACCATTTCTTTACAAGAGAATTCGAGAAATTACAAAATGCAGAAGGTCTACGTTCCATATGGGAAAAGGCAGGATTGAATGCATATTTCAGTGCACGGCTCCCAAAGCCTGACTTCATGCGATGCTACTATCTCATCAACACCTTGACTCCAAACCAGAACCCAAAAGGTGCAAGCTCATTTGTGATTCCATCTCTGACAAAGGGGAATGAGCTCAAGAGGTTCAGGCTATCAAACAACTTGGTGAGAGAGGCTCTAGATATGCGCGGAATGCATATTCCTACAGAGAAGGAAACCCTAGTACCGGATTACATGAAGAATCGAAGTCTCACCAAACTCAAGGACATGGTGTCCATGACGCCTAATATTGCAATACACCTTCGCATGTGCATGCAACACTTTGCTTTCCCGGCACAAGATAGATTCACCATGCCGCCCAAAAAGATTTGGTTTAGTTTGTATCTGGCAGAGACACAGAGCCTCACCATCAACTTACCCCACTGGATAATTGATCAGATACACCTAGCTCACAAACGATGGCCACGGAAACAGGTTTTATATGGTTGCTGTGCTCTGACGAGAATCATTTATAGGTGTTTGGCTTATGACATCCCTATTCAACGGGCCTTAATGTGGAATCGTGTAGAGCAGTTTAGAGGCAGGACATCCACAGGACCCCCTTCTAAGTAAATGAGAGGCACTGTCCAAGTCCCATGTGCTCAACCACGTGGAGCCACCCTAACACCAGACCTCACCCCTCCACCCCGAAGAGTCCGACCATTCACACTCCGACTTCCAAGACGCAGCACCAATGGTTCCACCTTGATATTCCCTCCTATCCCAACCGATCTTGAATTTCCCAGTGGTGCACCTTTGGAAGAACTCACTAATGAAGATTTCGAACAATTATTACAAGATGTAGAGGTGGAGGCAGAAGAGGCACAACAAGTGGAGAACGTGCAAACGCAGACCACAACCTCCCAAGCACCTGTCACAACAGTTGAAGTGGATGAAGAGGATGATGGAGATGAAGAACAGGAGGAAGATGAGGAGGATTATGATCAAGAGCATCAAGATGAGCAACAACAAGTGCCAGAACTTGTAGGTGCACCAGCATATACAGCTCAACTACAAAGGTTATACGACACAATCAAAGCAGTACAAGAAAGGCATCAACTCTCTCTTGTATCAGGTCAAGCTTTGATGCAAGAAATGCTATCAGATGAGGGGGTGGACCAACATTTCATTGACACCCTCAAATTAGTGTCAGAATCTTTAGGAGTTCCGGAGGCTGTCCACACTGCAGTCCGCCAGTCTGTGAGGTATGACAAACGCAGAGTTGACACATTACCACGAGCAGGTAAGACTATCAGGATACCCGTCACAGAACAAGAAGTACCCATTGAAACAACAGCTACTCCCACAACCACCACTGACCTCTCTGCCGAAACCTTCGTTCAGACATCACCCATCTCACCCCAGCATCCTCCATCACCACCTTCTCCACCCCCACCACCACCTCCCACCATGGAAGAAACGACAGTCATCACCTCTGCCTTCACTTATAACCCATCCTCATTCACATCATTCTCATTTCGAGAACCCACCTCACAAGACACCCTCTTCTCCTTCGTCACCAATCCCTTGTACACTTCATCCCTTCTATCCTCCGAACCCATAACTGGCCATCCCATAATTCCAAGTGTAGTTGGAAACCCAGCACCCACCGAAGGCACCCTGTGTTTCCCAGCCTATTCCCCACTACGGGTACCTCCATTCCATGACCCTCACTTCCCATCTGGCCCCTACCCCTCTTTCAACCTGACCTCACCACCCCAATACCCGTCCTTTGTGGAGCAGTTCATCCGCTCTCCAATGTTTCAGAGGCACATTTCCCCGATGTTCGCAACGACATCAATTTACACGAACACCACACTCACTTCACCTACCATACCCATCTACATGGTAGCCCCTGTACACACCACTTTGTCTGACCCAATGGACATTTCACCAACCACAGCACCTCTCCCCACGATTCCACCATCTCCCCCTCCCTTACCCCCCACCTCACCACTCACATCATTGGCACACACAGCATTCACTACCCCCCTACCCAATCCCACCTCCCCTGCACTTCAAACTTTTCCCCTTGCATCTCATAATGTAAATAGCACGTTCAACACCTTACTTCAGTGTGCACATCAACTACAACAAGAATACCATCAATTGGAAGAACGCACTACGGCCCTCTAGGCAGAATCTCAACGTCTGCAAGCTAGGGTCACCACTCTTGAAGCTGACTACCAAACGCTCCTAACCGAGCATACCACCTTACAGCAGGCTCACTCCGAACTGGAATCAAAGACATCAATAGTGGATGACCAAGCAGTCAAGGAATTAGAAACAGTGCTCCAAGCGCAAATGATATCTAATGCTACACTCAGACGCAACATTGGGCTATTAAGGAAGCATATGGCAGCAGCACTAGAAGAGAACAAGAGACTTCAACAACAAAACCAAGACAACTTTGAAGCGGCTATGGAAGGAACTGTAGGAGCAACCATTAGCCCTACCAGATATAGAGCAGTCCCATCGGAAGACATTCGCATCTTACTTGAGGAGCATGCAAATTTCTTGGAGTCATATGAAAAGTTAGAGACTGAATGTGCAGATCTAAAGAAACAGATAGCCAGTGTTCCCACAGCTCAACAGGAGCCGGCAATCTTGCAACACTCTACAGAAGAAGTAGAGACCCTCCGGAAACAGGTGGCAGAACTCCAAGCACGCCTCTTACCATATGAAAGGCCACCCTCGCCCATTGAAGAACCAGAACCTGAAACAGTAGTGGAAATCCCCGTCGATGACAGCTATGAAGAGCCATATGAGCCGATGCCGACACCCGGTGGTCGAACTACAGAGGAAGGACAAGACACTTTAGAAATTCAAGTTCGAGATTGGGTCAAAAGGGTCGAGAAAGTGGGTAAGACACATGATGATCGTGTGGCCGTGCAAATGCAATCTCTCACAAATCTGGAAGAAACTGTCCTTCAGTCTTCTTACTTTCAAAATCTATCCCATCAACGGTTAATCACAACATCAGAGTCGCAATACATGCCGTATTTTGTCTTGCTACATGATTATAATGCAGAAGTCAAGAGACATACAGGGAAGGAGCCCACATTCGCCACTCAATTTGAGCTAGGGGATTTACCGATAGATGCACGTGCTGGCTCGATCTTCCAACCTAATTGGCGTGCACGTCTACTAACCGATTACCCAGAGATGATGAGCACCTGGGCAACCATGCCACTATATATCAAGTATAATCCATGCTATTGCCCAGTGGTACGTCGCAGATCCTGGCAAGCATTTGCAATCAAGGTACGCAACAATAAAGAATGCTTGGCTTGGGTTAACTATCCATATTTTGCTCCACCTCGAGGGACCCCAACCGTAGCCTACATGATATCAACAATTCCGCACTGGTCTACACGTCTAAATAATGTACCCGACATAGCAGCGAAAATGTGTATGAAGATATTCGAGCTCATGACCATTGTCTTCAAAACCTTTCGGAATGTACAAGCTCCATACATCTCTGCCCCTGGATTCTCTCAAGGTAACAAGGATTTAGTCTACGACATGAGCCAGACCCCCTCGGTCACTATAATCTTTGCTTGGCATGCACGAATAAAGTACTTACCCGCATGCTTCAAGCAGACATTTGAGGAAATGTTCTCTACGGGATTTTGGGAATATCATTCGGAAATTTTCATTCCCAGACCCACACATTTGCTACACCTATTCGCAGTAGAACAAGCGATCCATGCAGATCAGTTACGTCTGCCACATCCGGACATTCCAGGACCAATTGATTGGGATCGTATGATGACAGATTTGGCCAGAGGACTACGCATACAAGAACATCAGCTTGCCACTCAGGTTGTGGAATATTACATCCAACACTCCCAGCAACAAGGGTCTGTCAGGGACGACAGACGCGAGAGAGGGGGGGGTGTTGAGAGCAGTATGGGCACCCAAGGACTGACTAGACAAGGAAGCCAGCGGAGAGAGTCAGAGCGAGGTGAAGGAGTAAGTAGACAAAGCAGTCGACGCAAATCTAGCAGATAGGCCCTGCAAATTTTTCCAAATCAACATCTTTATAACAGTGATTCTTATCACTAACAATCATTGTAAATACCATTTCATATTTTTGTAGCTCCATTTTGTGCAAGCCAAGGAGTCCTTGAGCTTGAGGAGCCTTAGAAGTACCTACATATCAATTTTCGTATTTTTTAGACTCCGTTTAAGCCCTCAAATTGGCCCTGGAACCTAATTTTTAACTAGGCCGGACACTAGGTCTGGAGAGGGCCAAAACCTAGTCAAAAACTATAAAAAGAGCTAGAGAGCTCATTTTTGAGGTTGGATTGTAATTGAAATGAACTTGTAAGAGCTTTTTGAAAGTAATCTAAGAACTTCATTGCTTCTCACTCTTTGTCTTGCCGTGTGTGCGCGCATGTGTGTATGTGTGTGCATGCTTGTGTGCTTCTCACTCACGCACTTGTGCCTCCACTTGCTCGAGGTCTTCATACCATCCTCATGTCTTCTGTAGTTCAGGTTTTGCCACGTTATTCCAATTAAGATATCTCGAGGCTTCGAACAAAGCTTGTGCTAATTCTACCATCTTCATGCAAAGTTTAGTCCTCTCAATTTCTAGATCAGCTCGTGGGTAGTTTTTGCTCATTTCAGCTACTTGAGGTCCCTCTTTTAATCTAGCCTGATATGCACGAAACATCATGTCTAGATTTTTTGGTATGGGTTCCGCTAAAACTGATCCTAATTTTTGAGCTGGATTCTCTTGATTCAAGTCCTGTGAAGTCAATTCTAGGATTTTGGCTCTAGATTCCTTCAAACTTCCTTCCAACTCAGTTATCTTTTTACTCTACTTTCTCTTTATCCTTTCTCTAGAATCTTTCCAAGATTTTGTCTTTTTACTGCTAGATTCTGCAACTTCACTACTTCCGACTACTTTCTCCTGGTTAAGCTGTTGGTTCTGTAAGAGCGTCTGGGCTCTTGTTATAGCTTGGATAGGCACGTATGTAGGGTTGGATCCATCTGCGTTGTTCACAATACCTATCACGTTGATCGGTGTCACATTCGAAGCGTTAACTGGATTTTTAGGAGAATCTTTGATTATGTGCTCTTTGCCACAATCAGCACAAAAGCCTTGGATGTTATAGTACTGTGATTGTCCTGATATCGGGGGATGTGGACAATCCTTTATGAAATGATCTCCTTGGCACCTAAAGCATGGTCCTCTAGGGCCCTGTGGTCTCTGTTGTCTTACTTGGGGTCGTGGATTTGGGTTTGTGTACATCACATTAGCATAGTCGGGCTCCCAACTAGGTTCCACTGGTGGACTATCATAATGATATGTTTCTACGTGTTCTGGTGACTCTGTGAATATGCGGGTGGACTATCTACATGCGTAGAGTCAAAACTATTCGAATTCGGGTCACCCTCTGTGATCAAAGGTGAAGAAGGCACTAAGGCCCTACTTAGGTTCTCTTCTGCAGCAGCGTATTTGACTGAGATGACATTCGCTGGTGGGGGTGGCTGCTGAGCTAAGACAAGTTGAGGTCTCTGTTGAGCCTGGTATGGGTAGTTCTGAGAAGGCCTATAGTAATAAGGCTGAGCATTGTATTGGCCTTGATACCTACCTGGCTGCGGGTATGCTTGCGGGTAGTTCTGTCTCATGGTCTGTTTGTTGTATGGGCAGTCCTGAGCCGTATGATTCGTGTATCTTCTCTCAATTGTACAGTATTGGCCACTAGGGTTGGCTTGTGGTTGTGGTGCATTGGGGCACACATTTGCCAAATGATTTCCACCACAGGTGTAACAATGCTTGTTTGTTAGCACCCTAGGTTTACTAGAAACTCCTAGTTTCTGGGCCACTTTTTCTGCAAGGTCTTCTATTGAGCTAGACAATTTTGTGGATGCTAGAGATGAACAGTCTGAGTCCTTATAGACCTTTGAGAGTTCCAACTCATCTCCTAAGTTGTCCTCAATGTCTATGCATATTCTCACACATTGCTCTAGCGTTCTGGGTTCTTTTAGGTACACATAGGACGGTAGTTTAGAGCTCAACAAGCCATCTAGAAACAATGACACTTGTTTGGCTTGTGAAGGTAGCTCTTGCATTGGACATCGTTCAACATATTGTCTAAACCTACGTCCTGCCAGTCTTATTGTTTCTTGAGGGGTTTGTTTAAAGCTATGAATCAACGAAGACGTGTCATGTCTGATCCCACTTTTAGAGAATTCAGTGATGAATGACTCTAAAAAGTGATGGATGTCTCTAAATTGCCTTTGTTGCAATGGTTGGAACCAAGTTAAAGCTGTATTCTTTAACGTTAGTCCAAATGCGTTGTATTGCGTGAACATGTCTTCAACTTGTTCTGCTCTTAGTACTTGCTTGAATTCTGTGACATGGTCATAGGGATCTCCTGTCCCATCAAAATAATTCTTCATTGATTTTACTAATTGAGTGGGTCTTAACATTCTTGCATGTTCACGTGGTCTAGGTAGAGGAAAATCATCTCTACCACCTGGTATTCCATGATCTCTTTGTCTATCCGCTCTATTAGTGTCCGTGGTTGTTCTATCTCTCCCTACGGGATGAGTGAAGCTTACTTCGGGTCTTTCTTTATTTTGCTCTCTTTGATTTCCATGGGCTGATGATGTTCCTGCCCCTTGTTGACTTGTATTCATGTTCGTTCTAGATGGAGGGAATACCAATTCACCTCTCCATATGTATGTGTTTTTAGCGTGGTCAGGCACCACAAAGACTCTTTCTGAAGTCTCATCCAGGTATACAACCTTTCCAGGTGTATCCGGGTCCTTGAACTCGTATATCGTGATGATACCTACCTCACTAAGTAGTTCTGTCTTGTATCTCCAAAAGGCTTCATCAGTTTCTTTATTTACAAACAACTCTATGCTTCTGTTGTCCTGAGGGATCCATTCTGGGATTAGTACTCGTGACAGTACAGATTTCCCTCTAGGTGTTCTAGGCTCTTTTAATGGTTCTTTTCCTTGAGATTTAGTTTCCGTCTCTGGCTGAATCACGCCAAACTCGTTGGTATTGTTTGGCTGCGTACTTAAGATGTACATTGTTCCTTCTTTGTCTATGTACGCGTCTCTCTTGAATTTCACCACTGGACATTCCAATCCAATGGGTTGATCGGGGTTGTGCATTTGCACCACTTGCCTTCGCAAACCATCCTCATAGATGCGAGCACCTAATCGGTTGGTTCGGAGAAACTCTAGTTGAGTCCTATAGGGTCCTTCTGGTTTTTCTAAATAGGCTACATTCGACCCTTCTTCTGGTCTTTCTGCGCTAAATGCCATTTCTGATTCACTTGTGTCTGAGCTCTCGTAGGGATAACTAGTGTTCAATTGTTGAGCCCACGATCGTGCAGTAGTTCTTACACTTGCCTCTGATGATCTAAGGCTTCGTCGGTCTGACTTACCTATATGTTTGCCCGATCTAAGGTTCATTAATTTTCTTCCTTGCACACTCAGTACACGCTCAGACCGTCAATGATTCTTTGTTATTACTTTCTTGATTCTTTTTAGATGTCTTTAGATTCTTGTCTTAATGTATGCGTCAGGAATTCGACTTTCTGTGGTACTTTGAGTTCTCGTTCCGTCAGACTTATGTTCTTTCCTTTAGGTTTTCGTGTCACACACCTTTACTTTAGTCTTGAACTTGATAAATTTAATTCTCTTGAACTTGAGGCGTTCTTATCATCTTTAATCCACAATGCTAACGTTTATCCTAAGCTAAGAATTGACTGAGGGGGTTGAGTAATCTTCCAACCTCGAGTCAGCTTTTCTGGTTGCTCTGATGCCCAAGAAGCCGCGCTTCCCAAGCTTTATGCCCTTCACTGTCTTGCTTTGGTTGCCTTTGATTGTCCTTGCTAGACCTGGAAAAATCCAATATTAGACCAATTCACAGTTGGATGATCAAGCACTTGAGTATATACACCTTTTAAGTCCCTTCCCTTTTGCCCAACTTTTTAATGCTTGCCCCCTGGCTTTCTAGTCCCAAACTAGGTCAACCTCAAAATAGCTTATCTAAAAATAGACGTATTCTTTAAGAAAAAAACAGTTGAGGTCACGTAGTACTCGTAAAGAGCTTTCTAACGAGCTATTAAGCTCAAAAAACGGACTTCGGATGAAAAAGTTATGACTGTTCAGGCCCTGGGGGGTAAAAACTGACAAACAGGTTTTTCTCCAAATATGAGCTAAGGGGTCTCCTATGAATATAATCACCCAAAAATTTCCCAAAAATAGCCCCAAAATTGGCCAAAAAATGAAACCCTAAAATTTGCGATGGGGGTGCACAATCGCAATGGCGTGAGACAATCGCGATGGTCTGGGACCGTCGCGATGGCGTGAAGGTGAACAATCGCGATGGCGTGATGCGCGAACCGTCGTGATGGTCTGAAGTGCACGGTCGCGATGGTCCAAAAGTGAACAATCGCGATGGCTTGAACAGGCGGACAATCGCGATGGCGTAAATGTGAACCGTCACGATGGCTCGATCAAGCGGACAATCGCGATGGCGTCAGTCAACGGTCAACGTGCACAATCGCGATGGTCCAAAGTGAACCGTCGCGATGGTCACAGATGCGATGGCTTGAGCCAATCGCGATGGTCAGGGCGCGATGGCGTGAGCCAATCGCGATGGTCCAAAATTTGAGTTGCCACGATGGTCCAACTTGCCACGTGGCACCGTCGGCGCGATGGCGTGAGCCAATCGCGATGGTGTGGGGTCAACCAAACAGTCGCGATGGTCCGCGAACCGTCGCGATGGTCCAAATGAACCGTCGCGATGGCGTGAGACCGTTGCGATGGTCCGGCCGAGCCGTCGTGATGGCGTGAGCCAATCGCGATGGTGTGACACAATCGCGATGGTCTGAGACCGTCGCGATGGTCCACCAAAGTATGAGTTTTTGCAATGCAAGTATGGATTCCTAGAGGCGCAAGTGTGCTCTACACGCTGGTGTGGTTGCCTTCTTCAAATTCCGAACTTTGCAGACCATCGCGATGGTCTGAAACAGTCGGAAATTTCTGACAGAAATTGAGAATTTTACCTTTTCCAAGCTTTCCTGATGCACTGGAGCTCTGTACCTGCAAGAAAACTCAAGAAAACAAAAGTACACACAAGCACAAAAGCTCTCTCTCACTCTCTCGCATGCACAAATGAGGGGAAATGAGGAGAATGGGTGGATATGGTGAATTTTCTGATTTTTTTGGAGATGAAGATGATGATGCGGTGATGAAGATGGAGTGTGGGGGAGGTGAAAAACACTAAAAACTAAGTAAAAACAACAACAAAAACTGAAATTTTTACCTGCCAACGCCACTTCTTTCTATACTCTTACCATCACACATTCGTCCTAGACTCGATCCCCGGCAACGGCGCCAAATTTGGTGTTGCTCTAGCACAATGGTGAGAACCACGTTAAGAAGCTTCACCTCCTTAATTGTCAATCCGCGGAAGAGATAGGAGTGATATGAAGATGGTGAATGTGAGATGAAGTGAGAGTGAAGGTGAGAACCATAGAAATGCACACATACACACACACTACGAAGAGACAAGCAAGACACAATGGAAGGTGAGAAATCAACTCTATTACTCAAGAACACTATTACAAGCTCAAAAGAACTCTAACCTCAAACAAGCTAACCCCAAAAATGAGCTCTCTAGCTCTTTTTATAGTTTCTAGACTAGTTTTGACCGGTTTCACATCTAGTGACCGGCATAGTTAAAAAATAGGTCCTAGATGCTATTTGAAAGGGTAAACGGTGTCTAAAAATAACGAAAATTGATACGCTTGTTCTACCTAAGCTCCTCAAGCTCGAGGACTCCTCGGCTTGCACAAAATGGAGCTATGGATTACAAAATGGGGTTTTCTATGTTACATATGTTACAATAGTGATGAAAATCACTGTTGGAGGTTTTTGGAAAGTATTTGAAAACATAATTCTTTGAAAAAAGATTTGACTGGCTCCCTGCTCCGTCGTTACATGCTTCCGTGTCTTCTATGCCTCTGGCTGCTTCCAACACCTAGGTTGAAAGACATGTACGAGTCACTTGTATCTGAACTAACCTCGTATGGATAGCTGCCTAGCTATTGTGCCCACGATCATGCTATAGTTCTTATGCTAGCCTTGAAAGATCGGACACTCCATTTATCACTTTTCCCTAAGTATTTTCTAGACCTCAGATTCATTAATCCTAATCTCACCTTACCGTGCTCACCCCTTCAATTCATTCAATCACTTAGTTCTTTTTTAATTTTCTTTAGAGCTTCTTGTCTGGTTCACCTTTGTCGCAAGGAATCGTTTTGATGTGTTCTGATTTTAATTCATTTGAGCGTTGCATATTCAACTCTCAAAAAATTCCTTTAGGCCTAGTCCCTTCACCCACTTACATCTTCGCTCGTCAGGTACCTTCCACTCAATGAACTAGGGCGATACCTGGCTATACTAGGAGTCCAAAGACACTCTGTTGATCACAATATAACTATACTCAAAGAAATTGTCAACAATTCAAGAAATAGAAATTCCACTTATAGAGTTCACCTAGACTTAAAACGCGGCTATTTTGACTTTGCTCAAGAAGGAGGTACTTGCCCACTTCTTCCTTTGCTCTATGCCACACACAAGAGTTCACAATTAATGTCCAAAAATTGACCCAAAAAAATTGAAAACTTGTGCAAAAAAAAGACTCGTCATGTCTCATTTTGTCTACCTACACATAGGTCTATTGACATTCATGATGCACATGTATGGCAGGATTCAGATTCTCAAATGGATGCACATGTAGAGCATGTTTTGGATGCTCATGATGCTTATATAGAGCATGGTTTGGTTGATCATATGGATGCTCATATGGAGCATACTTTGGATGATCAGTTGGATGCTTTAGAGCATGATATGGATGCTCATGTAGAGCATTATGATGATACTCAGTTAGAGTGTGATCATCAGTTTGACCTTGGTATTGATGTTGTGTAGTTAGCTCATGTGGAGCATGATGATACACTTCATATGGTAGAGCATGATAGCTCTTATGATTCACAGTGTATACCAGAGCATACTAGCTCTCAGGATGCACAGCTAGATACATCCTTGGTTGCGAGCATGACTGATTTAGATGCTGAGGAGTCAGCAGTTATGCAATCATTCTTGGATTCGCTCATGCCAGATGTTGACACAGATATGTCAGGACATGTTGGTCTTGATGATGGTACTTTGGATGCCTTGGATACAGGCATGGTTGACATACTTAGGTTAGCCATGATAGCACATGTTTCGTCAGCATTCGGGAGTCTGATGTACGAGTTGTTATGCTCGAGACTAGACATTGCAATTGCTATTGGAGCATTTGCACTTGGAGTTGTCAGTCGTTCGATGATTGACATAGGCATAGAGCGAGTGGGAGCTTTGCAGGAACTTCATCAGTTCTTGCATCAGTCAGATGTGAGCTCGACTCTTATCGGTATGAGTCTAGAGCAGTTTGAGGTGCATGGATACACCTTGTTCGAGGCAGTTGGTGTAGGCTGATCTGGTATGGGTAGAGATCCGGACTCTTCCTGTACATTATTGTATAGTCCTACATCATTCGTTGTATATGTTACCACTTATGGTCACATTGACCCTTAAGTGGGAGATTGTTGGGGATGTAAGGCTCATGTGACCTTACCCCCATATTCATATATATACATCATATATAGAGCATTGCCTCAAGAGAGTTCATTATGTGGGTTTCGAGGCTCCCACGCATGTCCGCGCATCTCTCCTCTCTTCTCTCTCGCTCCATCTCCTCCTTCCTCCTCTTCTTCTGCACACCAAAGCCCTTCAACACCCACGATGGTCAGAAGTCACGATGGTCAAGCCCTACGATGGTCAGTCATAGTCGCGACAATCAAGTCACGACGATCACTCAGGATCACGACGATCAAGTCACGACTACCAATCCACGATGATAAGTGAGGATCGCGATGGTCAGTACACAATGGTCAAATGACAACGGTCACGTCACGATGATCAGACGCAATCGTGATGATCAAGCCATGACGGCCAGTCAAGATCGTGATTTTCAACCACTGTCGCGATGGTGAGACGCGATCATGATTGCATGAGCCAATCGCCACGACGGTCAGTGACCATCGTGATGGTCAAACATAGTTGTGATGATGTGTCATCATCATGATGGTCAAAAAATCATGCAATTTCACAAAATCAAGCATGGATGTGTGCACGTGCTTACCTAGGCTTCTCCTTCATGCAAAAAGCTTGCACAAATTCTTACCTTTCCTGACAGTCATGATGGTCAGTTTCAACGATAATTTTTTGAGAAAAAATGGAGTTTTTACCTATGTTTCTAGCAAATTGGTGGTGTCCAGAGGCTACCCTGCAAGATTAGTGCACTAGAAAACATGAACATACACCTGCAAAATCTCTCTCTCACTCTCACACACACACAAATGAGGGAAAGAGAAGAGAAAGGGGGAATATGACTGATTTTTTATGATTTTTTGGAGTTTGAGATAATGATAGGGAATAATACTAGAAGAATAGGGGAGTAAAAGTGTGTAAAAGCTAACTACAAACAACAAAACAACAAAAAAAAATTACCTTCCAACAATTTTCTCCAATACACTTACCATCACACGCTCAACCTAGAGCTCGTTCCCGACAACGGCCCCAAATTTGGTGTCACTCTAGCACAATGGAAAGTACTAACGTGAGGAGCTTCACCTCATAATTGTCAATTTGCGGAGAGTTTAGGTTGATATGAAGATCAAGAGTGAGAGATTTGCATGAAGAAGATGGCGAGAAATGCAAGAGCATACACACACATGCATACACACACACACACTAGGAAAGTCGCGATGGAGATCAATGGAAGGCAAGAAAAGGACTCATAATCATATTCATCATCATCTATTTACAATACCTCTTCTAGCTCTAGCTCATAGGTTTAATCATAAACTAACAGCACACTCAAAATGAGCTCTCTAGCTCTATTTTTAGTTTTTGCCTAGTTTTGACTGGTTTCACATCTAGTGACCGGCATAGTTAAAAAATAGGTTCTACCTTTAATTTGAACTATCTAACGACTTCCAAAAATTACAAAAATTGGTGTGAGCTTTCTACTTAGACTCCTCAAGCTCAAGGACTCCTCATCTTGCACAAAATGGAGTCACATTCATTATAATTGGGTGGGTGTATGTACATATATTACATTGTTTTAGTGATAAGAATCATTGTTGCCAAGATGCAATCTTCTGATTAGTTTTAAGTGCTTCCTCTTCTTCTATGATGAGAACCAGTACTCAAACCTTTGCCTTGAATAGTAAGGCAGATCATAAATGGCATCAAGGCTGATGACAAATGGGAGTCTTTTACCACAACAATGGACCTATATATGGACATGCAGATACTTGACCTCAATACATTGATGGGACAACTCTTTACACATGAGAAAAAGATCAACAATAATGGAGATACTTCTAGAGGTAATCAATCTTCTACCCTTTACACATATAAAAATAAGATTAAAGATAAAGGCAAAGGTAAGAAGAGTGAAGAAGATGCAAGTACCTCTGAAGTGAATTTCATGGGTAGAGGAAGAGGTACCAGAGGAAGGGGTAGAGGAGGAAAGCAAGGCAGGGGGAGACCATAAAATTCTTCACCTTGCAACATTTGTGGCTTGACCAATCATACCACAAATGAATGTTTTAGGAACACAAAGAATCAAAGAGGAAGAGGCTTCCATAGAGGAGGCTATGGACAATCAAGAGGCAGGTTCAATAATGGAGGAAACAACTACCATCACAATCAAAGCTACAACAACAACAACAAATATCAAGGAGGCTTCAGAGGAAGGAGAGACTAAAAAAAATATACAAATGATCAAGAGGATTCCCTAGTACTCATGAATAGGCTACTTAGCAGGGACATACAATTGTCCTATGTATCAAGAAACTTGCAATGTGCAGATATGCTAACTAAATCTTTGGATGGAAGTAAATTGAACAAGTTCAAGATGATGATTGGATTGCAAGAGATCAAAGAGAATTGAAGCCCAAGCATGTTACCCTTGAGGGGAAGTTGTTGGTGCAATTAATCCAAGCCTAAATGCTTGATCACTTATCCTAAAGTTCATATGTTCACTCATCTACTAGCACACGAATAATCTCTTGTAAAAGATTGATTTCTACTTCTTGTAAAAGTGCATAAGTGGAATCACTTCCAATTACAAGTTCTTAGGAGAATCTTTCCACTAATTATTTGGTGAGGATTTATGGCAAATCAAGTCCTAAAACTTTGGAACACTTTTAGGTAAAGATTCAAATTCAAACTTGAATCTTGGCTCCAGCAAAACGCTATAAAAGAGGACTATCTAGTCGCGTGGACATGCAACTAGAGGAGCAAGATTTTAGAGGAATTTATATGGCATATTGAGATCACATTATAGCTCTTCTATTGCCCTCACATTAGGCAATCATTCATTGCCAATGTCAATGTAATTTATGTGCATTAATACATATAGTTTTCTCATATCTCATTTCTTCTACTCTGTCATGTACTACTCATAATAGTGAGCTTCTCTTATCCATTTCTCAGTGTGTACTTGATCATTTGTTGTGATTCAAGTTAGTATAGATTTATTATACCGTCTGTTTACTTGCTACAATGTTTCATTTTGATTGGCTCAGTCATTCTCGAGTTATGTGCAAAACATTGCCCACTAGTCTGCATATTGTTAACTCCCTAAAATGTCAGGATGCATCTCAGTTTTGCTAAGCATCATTCTCTTAGCATAGTTGATCATTTTAAGTGAAATAACTCGTGATAGTTAGCTGCTTTAGTTAATTAGATATCCCCAAAAGGATTTTCTCCAATTGTTACCAGGGAAGGAGTACTATTCATTTTCCTGAGTAGGTGTGGTGACCAAATTAGCAGGTTTTGGTTCATAGTGAAAAGTCCAAGTTATCTTTGATCCAATGATTTGAGGATCATGTTCCAAAGTACTTGGGTGCTTATTTGTGCTTCCTCGAAAGCTCAAGAGTTCTACTTTAGACTCCTCAACTTAGTTTTGGCTGGTGTGAAGAAGGAATTTGCAGCACCATCTCATCTTTGGAAGGTGTCCACCATCTCCTCCAATATTACTTGGGATCTATTATTCATACTTTCATGTTTTTTTTTTACGTCTTTAATGTTGAAAGTGTGAACTATGCAATATTTAGGTGGAAAAAGGGGTCAAAGGACCTTAATAAGGACAAAAGTCATGACTTAGATCACTTAGGTTAGCCTCAAGGTTAGGCAAGGCAGTCCTAAGGAGGTGGAAAAGTTGGGAGAGGCATCCAAGATTGATAAAAGGAGGTGAAGAGCCAACAAATGTATGGAAGGCTTGTAGGTCATTGAAGACCAAGTGACATATACTCAAGGAGGTTTAAGGAGAGAGTCATACACGGTTAAAGGAGCTGAAATGCAAGTGTCCAAGCTAGGAAAAATGTAGAGGAGGGCATTACATGCACAGAGGAGGAGTAAGAAGGAGCATCAAACCCACACTCCCTCTAGTCTCCCGTAAGTATAGACATAGTATGCTTATAACAATTGTAACTCCTTGTATAAAAATCTAATTCAAGATATTTAAAGTGCATTATGTAGCTATATATGTCTCTTAATTTCTCAAAGAGGGATTCTTGAAATCAGTTTTATGTGCAGAGAAATTGGTGTATCTCTATAACCCTAATTTTTGCATACCCTACAACTCTGCATAGTCTATTTTGTATTGAGTTGTTGACTAACCTAAACAGGTCCAATTGAGGTGTTCTATATCTTTTTGGAGAGCTTATGAACCACACTAAGTGTGGCTAAAGTTTAAGGTAGGTGAATTAGAGTTTGTTGTAGGGTACTCGAAAAGGTGTATGAAGGAACCTAGGTATTGGGTTCATTTCACTTATAGTGTGCAAATATGAGGGATTAAATTCCATCAGTTGGTATCATAGCAAGAAATGCCCTTTGAAGAATCTAGGATAAGGACACAAAAGCTTAGATATCAAGGCTAAGAGATACATTTCAATGTAGCCCTAATTTCCCATTCATTATGGTAGATCTAAGTCAAAAATTGGAGTTGCTTGACAAAGACAACTATCATTCATGGAGGTTCAGAGTCATGAAATACCTCATGAGCAAAGTTTTATGGCTTATTGTGTGTGGAGATGAAGATAAGACCAATTTGGATCCCGAAGATCCAAAGATCACCAATCAAGAATTGAAGATGTTGAAGGATTGGGAGGAAAAGAATAGGAGGGTTATCTTCTACATATCACATGTAATCTCTAACACTATGATTGGTCATATATGAGAGTCTGATCATGCTAGAGATGTTTGGGATGCCTTAGAGAAGATGCAGCTTAAGAATGAAGTCCATTCTTTGAAGAAGGGTGGTGATCAATCTATTGTTGACTACACATTGAAGGTGAAGGAGTCGAGGGAGCAATTGGCATCCATTGGCTGCAAAGTAGATGAGGAAGTGTGTAGATTAGTATCAATGGTCTGAGAGGGGAAGACAAGTGGAAACCACTCATTACTACCATCTTGTATAGAGATCCTCTACCAACTCTTCAGGAGTTGACCCCACGCCTAGTGGCAAAAAGAGGTTTCCATAGGAGACACATCAAAGAAGGATGTTCACTCAGAGGTCCTAGATGCTAGCAAAGGCAAAGGCAAGAGTGGAAAGAAGGGGAAAGGAGGAAAAAGCAAGTGGAAGCAGTCCAAAGAAGAAGATTCAGATTCAAAAGGAGATAGCAAGGCGTCATCTTCAAGGAAGGGTAAAAATGGCAAAGGGAAGAACAGCCCTCATCAAGATAAAACTTGTTTTATATGTGGTATGCACAATCATATTTCTTCAAATCACTCGTTCAAGGATGACAAAGGCAAGAAGAAGAAGGAGCAAGGGAACTATGCTAACAACTCCAAGAAGGATGATGAGAAGGAGACCCTCCTAGCCATGAGACATGGCTACACCAGTGATCCCAAGGACACAAAGTGGTACAAAGACTCTGGATGCTCTAATCACATGTCATGTATGGAGGAATCTTTTGTTCATATGAAAGTCCCAAGCTCAAAAGGTTATATGGAGACGAGATAACACTGAGCATCCCGTTACACATGTGGGGGATGTGAAGCTAGGTGGAGGTAAATTTGTCAAGGCTCTTGAAGATGTGCTCCGGGTTCCATCTATTTCCAAGAATCTTATCTCTATAGGACAGATGGTAGAGAGAGGTATGCAGGTTATATTTGATGCAAAAGGGTGCATGGTGAAGCATGGAGGCAAGATCATTTCCAAGGGAAGGAAAGAAGGTAGATTGTTCACACTAGATGTTGCTCCTACACACAACAAGGTACGTTAAGTGATGATTGGTAACAAACGGATTGTAGAGAATGATCTTTGGCACAAGAGGATAGGAAATATCAATATTCCCAAGGTAAAAAGCATGTGTAAAGCAAGCCTAGTACAGGGACTATCAAATCTTAAAGGCCAAGGTCTACATGAGTTTTGTGATGCTTGTCAGTTAGGTAAGCAAGCAAGGAAGCCATTTCCAAAGAGTGAGCACAGATCCTCTAAGCTCTTGGAGCTTATACACTCAAATGTATGGGGACCTAGCAAAGAGGCTTCATTAGGATGAGCTAGGTACTTTGTCACTTTCATTGATGAGCACTCAAGAAAGGTATGGCTATATGTTATCAAGGAGAAATCAGAAGTGTTTTCATGCTTTCAAAAGTTTAAGTCTCTTGTTGAGAAAGAATGTGATGCACACATCAAGACACTAAGGTCAGATGGAGGGGGAAAGTATTTCTCCAAGGAATTCACAAAGTACTTGTAGGACAATGACATAAAGAGGCACTTTACATGCAGGTACACCCCTCAACAAAATGGTGTTGTAGAGAGGAAGAATAGGCATTTGGTTGAGATAGCTAAATGTCTCATTTAATGGTGTTGTAGAGATGAAGAATAGGCATTTGGTTGAGATAGCTAAATGTCTCATAAATGAAGGTATGTACCATTCTCTTATTGGGATGAGACTATGAATACAACTTGTTACTTTATAAACAAGTTTCCAATAGGTGGTGTGCACAACTTGACTCCACACGAAGTCTATTATGGCAAGAAACCAACCATTGAGCACCTCAAGGTATTTGGATGTGTATGATTTGTTCATGTTCCTTGTGAAGTGAGAACAAAGTTAGAGCCCAAGAGTGAGAAATGTGTGCAAGAGTGAGAAATCTATGTTCATTGGCTACTCAAATGAGCATCTACATCTAAGGTATAATCAGGTGACCACTCTTAAACTTTTGATTATGAAAGATTATCCCCTACTTCAAAGTATAGAAGGCTGCAAGAGACATACTATGACACTAGGGAAGCTCAAGAGGAGTCAGAAGATGAAGAGCTTGAGGAGGTCATTACTCCTAATGTACGTCTCAATAGACTCAAGAATCAATATCCCAAAGGTCAAGAGAGGAGTTCTACAAGGAAGAAGGCACCCCCACAAAGGTATACATATGGTTCTTTCATGGCAAAGCACTATGCATACATGATGAATGTTAATGTAGATCAAGAGTCAGATTCATATGAGGAGGCAAAGACCAAACCAGAGTGGAGGACGGCTATGTATGAAGAGTTCAAAGCTCTTAAGGAGACAACACTTGGGAACTAGTACCCAAGAAGGAAGGCATGAAGATAGTCCAAAACAATTGGGTGTACAAGACCAAGAGGAATGTAGATGGCAGCCTGGCAAGGTACAAGGCTAGACTAGTAGCCAAAGGCTTCACACATGCACAAGGGGTGGATTATGAGGAGAATTTTAGCCCTGTGGAAAACAAGGCTACCCTTAGAGCTCTCATAGCCCTATCTAGAGCAAGGAGGTGGCCTATTTACCAGATGGGCATAAAGAATGCTTTCTTGAATGGTGAGTTACAAGAAGAGGTGTTCATGGAACAACCTCAAGGGTATGAAGATCCACAACATCCTCCCTATGTTTGCAGGTTGAAGAAGGCCTTGTATGGCCTAAAGCATGCCCCAAGGGCTTGGAATCGGAGGCTAGTGGACTTCTTGGAGAGATGTCGTTTCTCTCCAAGTGATGCAGATCCATCCTTATTATGAAGAAAACAAATGACAAGATATGTTTGATATGCATATATGTAGATGATCTCCTTGTGACAAGTGATGATGATGTAGGAATAAGGACCATCAAAGAGAAGCTTTGAAGAGATTTCAAAATCTCATATTTAGGTGTGCTTAAGTACTTTCTTGGCATTGAGGTGATATATGGGAAAGAAGGTATCTATCTCTCTCAAAAGAAGTATCTTGTAGATGTGTTGCTTAGGTTGGCATGACAGATTGCAAACCAATAACTCAACCTATGGATTCAAATGTCAAGTTAAGCAAGGAAGATCTTGGAGTTCTATCTCAGTTCCTGTATGCCAAAGATACACATCTCAATCATGCAAAGAGAGTGTTAAGATTGGCTAGGGAGTGTTGATGATAGAAGGTCAACTTCTATCTATGTTTTCATGCTAGGTACAAAAGCAATTTCATGGATGAGAAAAAAACAACCCACAGTTGCATTGAGTTCAACAAAGACTGAATATAGAGCTTTAGCCCTCATTACATGTGAAGCAATGTGGCTTAAGAATCTCATCAAAGATCTTGGTATACAACTTGGACCAATTCTAGTTTATGGAGATAACATGTCAAGCCTACATCTTGCTAACAATCCCATGTATCATGCAATGAGCAAGCACATTGAGGTGCATTATCATTATGTAAGGGAAAAGGTTGCAAGTGGGGACATTAATGTTCATTTTGTAGGTAAAAAGGACCAAGTTGTAGGTATCTTCACCAAAAGCTTGGATGTGAATGTTAACGAATTTTTCAAAAGCTATGAGCTTGCTTGATATGGACACTACCACCTTAAGCTTGAGGGGGAGTGTTGAGAGTGTGAACTATGCAAGCTTTAGGTGGAAAAAGGGGTCAAACGACCTTAATAAGTACAAAGTCATGACTTAGATAACGTAGGTCAATCTCAAGGTCTAGCAAGGTGGGTCAAGGCAATCCTAAGGAGGTGGAAAAGTCAGGAGAGGCATCTAAAAGCTATAAAAGGAGGTGAAGAGACACCAAATGTATGGAAGTCTTTTAGGTCATTGAAGACCAAGAGACATATACTCAAGGAGGCTCAAGGAGAGATTCATCCGAGCTCAAGGAGCTGAAATCCAGCTATCCAAGCTAGGAAAAACACAGAGGAGGACATTAAATGCATAGAGGAGGAGTACAGAGGAGTTATCAAGCACACACCCCCTCTAGTCTCTTGTAAGTATAGACATAGTCTACGTATAATATTTGTAACTCCTTGAGTACATATCCAATTGAAGAGATTAAAGTGCATTATATAGCTTATATATGTCTCTTACTTTCCCTCAGAGGGCTTCTTGAAATCAATTTCATGTGCAAAGAAATTGGTGTACCTCTATAACCCCAATTTTGCATACCCTACATCTCTATATTGTCTATTTTGTACAGATTTGTTGACTGACCTAAACAAATCCATTTGAGGTGTTCTATAGCTTTTTGGAAAGCTTATGAACCACACTAAGTCTGGCTAAAATCTTAATGGATTTTGATTAGTGTAAGGTAGGTGAATTAGAGTTTTGTTATAGCGTAGTAGAAAAGGTGTATGAAGGGACCTAGGTATCAGGTTCATTTCACTTCTAGTGTGCAAATTTGAGGTATTAAATTCCATCATTTAACATCTTGTTGATGTTCTTAGAATCTTATTTGTTCCTCACAGGACCAACAATTTCATGTTATCCCTTTTGACGCAAGCAATTTGCCATGCTTATTTATCCAAACTTTCTTCAACTACCTTAATATGTATACACTTTAACTTATTGGCTAGCTTACCTATGGTTATTGTCAAGTTGGAATTCTTCAATGAATTTACTTCTTGCATATCTTTTTCTTAGTTTGCTTTGAGTCTCTATTTCAAACACAAGTTACTTGATGTCATGTCAAAATCACTCCTTAAATTTCACTAAAGAATTAAGGAATGTATATTTTGCTTAGAAGTATCATATTAATGATACCTTTCTTCCCCCCCTTTAAAGAGTTTTTGTCTCCAAAGCTGTCAAATTCTAGGAAATTGATGCTTATCCGATTTCCTAAACCCAATTGGAGCTTTAGTTATGCTTACTTTTATTTTCTTCCAAACTAACTGAACAAGTCATTGAATATCCTCAAGTTCAAGCTTTCATTATCCTTAAATTTGGCATCCTACTCCATCAAATTCACTTGAGTGATAGTGTAAATCTAGATTTCCCATACCATTTGGTTTCCACTCTCACCTTAGTATAGATAACTTTAGCTCTTTCTCAAGAATTACTTACTTAGAAGATTTTGTTCTTCTTAATAAATACAATCAAAGTCTTTGTAACTTATATCCTTATCAAGTTTATTTCTTGAAATTCTTTGAAGATTGAGCCTTCATTGAACTATTTATTGGGTTGTATGCAATCAAACGTATCTTTGTCTATGTCATTTGATAATAAAGCTAATATTATCACACTAGATATTATCTTTTGACATAGCTATGAATCTATTTCAAAGGAAGTAGTCATGAGCTCATCATTCACTTGACCAAATGGTCATATCCATAACCAGATTGGAAATTTATTGCTTATTCCTATGGCATATTTTGAAGTCGTGTTATTTAGGGTATCTTACAACCCTTTATTTTTCCTTTTCTCCAAATATGCTCAAAAGATTTGCAATTCTTTACTCTTGAAGCAACTATTTTAAAGCTCCAAATGGATCATAACTCTTGTTAAAAAAAGGGATATTCTTTATTGGGGAATAAATGAATGTTAAAGAAATGACATGGTTGAACCATGTCCTTCTTGTCATTTTATGACATTCTCTCACCCTTTTTGTGTGATAATTGTTCTCAGTGATCAACTGTTCAAATTCTTAAGGTCTTATGAACTTTTTAACATCTTTCATGATTATGAAAGATTAACCCATGATTGTATGTGGGGTCTCATATAGGCTTTGAGTGCCTATTTTTGATATCTTTCAATCCAAATTCTTTACGAAGAGAAACATTGCATGACTTGTAGCTTAAGTCCTTGGCCTTACTGATCAAGCATGCCATGGTTTGGGGTCCTCTTTATGGATCCTCCTCAAGTTCCATAAAGAGGACTCGAACCTTAAGATTTTTATATATCTGTTAAGATTTGGTGGTTGTTGGATCAAGCCAACATATAAAAAGCATAAAAGTATAATGTTTTTTGAGTCACATACAATCAATGTACCATTATCCTTTTATGCTTTTGAATTCATATCAATAAGTCTATTTCTCTCTTAAAAGTTAATTAAACTTAAGCTCTATCTTAATTCATTAATCCATGTATATATCGAAAGCATTCCTTAATCTACATACATGGTGTATACCAAGAACACATACATATTTTCTTAGAGATTTTGAGCATGCATAAAGTTCAAACATTGAACTTCTCCTTAATGCATGCATGGGATTCACACTTGGAACTCGATTTTATTCAATAACATGCTCATAATTTGCATCCATGTTTGTGCTATGCTACGATGAACTTGGTATGGTCAATCTATAATCATCTTTATGAGATGCGTCCATTTCATGCTAATGAAATACCTTTTTCTATTCATCTATGCCTTCATATGAATAAACTCATGCACCTCTCTGTGTGCATATGGACCACCTAATGCATTTGAAATGTATTTCGATATGCATTACTTTTAGCATGGCCAAGGAGGCAAATAAAAATGGAAATGATACTTACCTCCATTTTAGCTACGTCCATCCTTTGTCTCCTTACATAGTGAGGTTTGTCCACTGGAATGCTTTGAAATCGAGTTTGCAATTTTTGGGTTACTCCACCTCTAAAGTCCTTCCTTGGGCATATACATAATTACTTGTATGCCCAGGCATATATCTATTCTTAAAATTGTAGAGATCCCTAAATGGAACTTGCACTCATATATGGAACACCATTTATACTTGCACAATGCCTAATTGTGTGGGTGTCAACTTAATATAGAGAAGTTTGAAATGCACGCAATTGGCAACCATGTCATTTCTTTTGGAGGAGTAGAACCATGAATGAAAGAGGGAGGTTCTCCGTATATATAAAAAAGAACTGTACTTCACGTGTTCACCCACGTTGTCACATGGGTCATAGGTGTCCCTTCTATGGCTGTTCGTCAAACAGTCCTTAATGGCCATCCATCCCCTTAGGGAGGGTCACATGCTACTCTTTTGAGTCTCTTCAAATTTGAACTCACCGATTGATATGGGCTTACAATTCCACATGGTTCTCCCGAAGAGACTATCGACTGCCCTAGCTCATGATACCAGTATTAAATAAATACAGTGCTAGATTCTAGACTAACTATCTGGAAATGCTACCACAAGTCAAAGAGAGAGCACGTTTCCACCCATCCAACTCCACCCATATATATACCTCTAGGCCAAGGGGGTACATGTCCTTGGGTTTGACCAAGTGTCCAACCAAGTGTTCCTCATGTGGGCGCTTTCCCAAGGGTGATCACATGCCCTCTAAATCAAATGAGGATTCTTCTCTCATGTACACCCCAAGGTGGCACTTGGAGAGGCTTCTCCCAAGACTAAGGTTCCCACACCTTAGGATAAATCAAGAGCCTAAGATTCACAACCCTTCAATTGGGAGCTCATATTTATAAATAACCCAAGGGTTAAAACCAAGGCTTCAAACCAAAGGTTCAAGCATGTTCCAAGGGTAAATCAAGGGCTAAACCAAGGCAAATATAAATTATATTATAACCTTTAGAATCCATATATTTAACCTTCTAAAACCATGAGTTATACAATAACTATTGTGCAACCTCATGCCTAGTCACATCTTCATCTAACGTATGGGTGCCATACATTATCTTGTGGCCAACATTGGTCCTTTATATGTGTGGTTAGGGCTTCTTGTCTTTGGAAGGTGTTGCCGCATGTGAAAACACAAGAGATGGTTGTTGTTCGGGTGGATATACCCCTCTGAGGGCCTTCAGTAAAATGTTTCTTTTTGGCGAGAGATGGAGAAATATATTTGTTGCTATTTTTTATGCATATGGACAATTGATATAAGTTGTACAACAATACAAGGTCCTCTCAAGTTCTCTCTAGAGATATACAGATGTTCTATCATGGAAAGGAGACGAAGGTAGATCACCATGAAAGCTTGAGATCTTAGCTCTTATACCAATGAAAGAAACTCTATACTACACATGTGAGAGAATGAATAGTAACTCTCTACCCAAGTAGCTACTATATAGATTCCTAGATCAATAATGACCTCTAGATTTTACTAGAGTCCACCCATGCATGCATAATCTTCACCACTACTTTAGCACCCACCGCTGGATTCTACTAGTATTAGTGTACTCACCACTTCAGTTAAGTCCTCTTGTACTCAAGTTAATTCAAGTGGATGCTTTTAGAAGGATTTAGAGAGTCTTTAGGCAAAACACTCTCCGCCAGGCACTTGTGGGGATTGAATCTAACCCTCCTCCTTCCCATCCTTGTGACTTAACCACTAGGCTAAGTTTGTAATTTTCCTAACACTCCAGAATTACCTAATGTTATTCATTACCGTGAACCTTGTCAAGCTATTTTATAACAATAAATAAAATCACGTGAACTAAAATTATCATACAAAATAGAAATATATTATCATTGATAGCCCCTTTTATAGAAAGAAATGAATGAATTGATTTGTTTGTCAGTTTAAAGATCCTTTTCAAGCTCCTCTTTAATCCAAGTAGGAGTAGCATTAACTTCAATTGCATCCATATTACTGCTAGTTGAGGTTTATTAGAGTTGATGTGCATGTGACACCTAGCTTTGTTATGGCCACATTTTCCAAAATTCCAACATGTTATGTGTGCTTCCCTATATTTTACATCCATAGTAGAAGCTTGTGGGTTTGGTTTGTTGGTATATTAAAAAAAAGAGGTAATGCAATTTGTCTAATAGGAACTCTAGGTGTATGTTGTAATGAAGTAAAATGGGTACTCTGGAAGGTTCTCTTTTGAGTAAAATTATTCTTGGTGGTAGAATATCATTGATGAATTGACTTTGCAATAGATTTCAATTCCTTCTTAACATCATGAGCAATACATATCGCTTCATGCAAACTTGTAGGATGTAGATTACTTGAATTCCCATATCTAAAACATCTTCGTATATGCATTGCAATGTATCTTCAAGTACTCTTTCAAGCATTTGAACAAGAAGGAGATGTTATCAAGAGTATTTCCTATAAGATGAAACACTATCACCTTTATTCCATGCAAAAATAGGCCAAGCTCTTGTATCATGTATTGAGGGGATAGAAAATATTCTTTCACCTTATCTTGAAAGGCTTCCCATGTTGTAGGTCAATTTATGCTATGTTGCAAAATTTCCCACATAAGATGTGCTTTTCCCACAAGATAACTTGTTGCAAACTTAACTTTTTTCAAGATTTGAATGAGATTCATCCAAATAGAAATAATCAAACTATGAAAAAAAAACATTATGCCCATTAGACTTAAAAAATTGGAAGCATTTTGTGTGAATTCCATGCTATCTCTTTGTGGTTCAATTAATCATTTCATCATTCTAATTACTCTTTCATCTTGTGATTGCATGTGTTGAATTTGTAGATTATTTCCTTTGATTTCTTATTAGGCAGCTTGGATTTCGTGCCATAATAACTCAAGCTATTGCGTGAGAGGTATGTTGGGTAAAGTTCAATCTCAAAAAATCATCCATGGAGCGATGTGGATCCATACTTTGTAGAGGCCAAAGTACTTGTTTAAATGTCAGAAGGAAATATTCTTCCAAAAAAATAAGGGTAAAACTTGGGAATATAAAAGGAAGAGATTGGATTTTGATAAAATAGACATTATATTTTGAGATATTGCATACACATAGTATAAGACATAAACACTTCACTTTGTGTGGATAGCTAGTGGGTTTATACCCCCCCTTGGTAAATATATTATTCCTTATTGCCACTCTATTGATTGAAGTGGTAGCCATCAACACCAATGAAGCCAAGCTTTCCAAGGAAGTCCAAGGATGACCAAGGCAATGCCAAGGTCTATGCCTTAGTAGAAAGTTGTGGAGTTCTAGTAACTATGAGTAGGTGGAGATGTGTAGGTTGGTGAATAGGTTGCTCGAATCTCCATCCTATCTTTTTGCATGCCTATTGATCAATTCATGGGTATACAAGTGAGAATGATGTGTTTGATAAACATGTGTAGCCTCTACTACCACTATTGCATATGCAAAAGACAGGAAGGCAAAAGAGAAGATGTTGTATTTTATGGAATCATGGAAGGTTAAATGGATTTTTAATGTTTTAAATGTCCAAAAGGTTTTAATGTGGTTGTGTTTGATCTAGCAGGTGAAGAAGCATGAGGGTGTGGATACAAGTGGATGCACGTAAATAAAATAAATTCGAAGACTAAATCGAAGACTTCTAGAATAGTTATATTTAGGTTTATCTTGTTGTAAAAGTAGTGGTTCGCTTTAGAAAGCGACGCCTTTTGTAAATAAAGTAGTTTTTCCTAAAAGATGCTTCTAAAAGCAACGGCCCTCATGTAACTTCTATTTTCAAGATGTAATAGAAATAAACCTATAAATACATGACTCTAAGAGACTCGTCCGTCAGAGTACACGGGGGGAGATTGCACCCAATATCGCGTCGATTGTTTCTCTGTTTCTGATTCTTGTTTCTTCTTCTTTCTGCCTCTGTGTGTGCGTGTGCTGAAGGACCTGATAATAGTGGAATCAGAGCCTGGCACGTATCACTCCGGAGGGGTTTGTTTATATTTATCTCCGCGATTGATTCTTATTTGCGTTCTCTGTTCGCGATCCGAATCCGAATCCGAATCCGTGTCCGCTTCTGCTTCTGCTTCTGCTTCTGTCTCTGTCTCTGTTCCAGTTCCAGAACCAGAACCTACGTTTACACCTATGCTTACTCCAAAGCGTCGACTAAGGCAAAGAACTTCAGCAATAACTTAGGCAATACATTGGCAACATTGGCACCCAAGGCTCCCTTGGTGATTGTTGGCTACTGGCGAGGAAATTTTAATTTTGAGTGGCAATGGAGAGTTTTAGATTCCCTAAGGTAGGAGGATTTGAACCCACAACCTCCTACTTACAAGGGAAGTACTTCAACCACTACTCCATCTCTTTGAGTTATCACTCTATCTCCCTTTTTTCATATTTACATATACTTTCACCTCCCTCTTCCTTTTGCAATTTCCAAGATGATCTCACACATGTGGAAGCGCCTGTCGATTTTCTAGAGGAATGCATCAAAGAATAGGGCATAATTTACAGTATATAACTCGGATTTTAGCATATAATATATCATTGGAAAGCTCTCGAAACGAGCTTTTTAACTAACCTATTAGATTGAGGATCCAACATAGTTTGAAAGAGGGGTTTTGTTCTCTAGATATGGACCCTACAACAATGGAGGATTTTGGCAATTCACCATTACTTGGGGTCTCACTCGAGCAACAATTAGAGCTTATGCGACAAGAACTTCAAGCAACTCAACAAGCTATACAAGAACGTGATGCTATGCTCCAGCAAGTACAAAGTGATGATCGTAGCTTAATCAAAGTGGTGAAAGCGATTATCACTGCACAAGAAGAAGGTGTAAGTTCTAAGATAGGTGCTAAGAACTTCCAATTCTCCATATTCGATGGACGAAAGGATGGCCAATTTGTCCTGCCATGGCTCTCTCAATTCAGCAATTTCTACTATGATGAGTCATATTTAGAAAGTGAGAAAGTCAAGTTTGCTACCAATTATTTGGTAGGAAGGGCTAAGCTATGGTGGAATGTTTTACGGAATAGTACCACCCGTCCTACCACATGGGACGCATTTCATGCAAAAATTAAGGAGTCTTTCCTTCCTTCCCAGTTCCATCTACATGCGCGTCGTGCATGGACAACTTTTGGGATGGAGAGAAGGAGATAATGTATCCATTTATACTGAACGTTTTTGGCAATGTCTTTTATTACTTCGTTCACTTGAGCAGGTTCCTGAAGCAAGTTTGCAATGAAAATATGAAGATGGCTTGGAGATGGGAATCCAAGCAAAGCTCCATACCTTCCGACCTACAACCTTGTATGAAGCTATCTCTTTCGTGCATGATGCTTAAAAGGAGTTCCAATCTATCACCAAAACACTTCGCTTACAACAAATTTGTCAACGTCAACCACCTGTCAAAGCCAATTTTCCTTTTAAGCATCCTTTTACTACGTTCGCTTCACCTACTTTCCAACACCCTCCTCCATCCCATTTAGTACCATCCAACAAATCAACCCTTGGCCAGCCTCATAAACCTACAACTCTTCAAAATACGACGATGAATGCTCAACAAAAACGAACCCGTATAACTTGTTGGAATTGTGGAAAGATTGGTCATATTAAAGCTGCCTGTAGGATGAGATCACAATGGATACATAAGACCTCCTTATCACCTCACTATGATCATTTAATTTCTGCATATCATTCCCAATTACGTTAAACTTTCAGGTTTCCGATTCCATGCATGTGTTTTACATGGTTCATGCTTAATATTGTTCAGTGATGGGACATGTGACTGATCATCCATGTCTATTTTTATATTTATCAACTAAGGTCAATTGCTTGTCAAATGGGAGGCATGTTGTATTTTATGGAATCATGGAAGGTTAAATGGATTTTTAATGTTTTAAATGTCCAGAAGGTTTTAATGTGGTTGTGTTTGATCTAGCAGGTGAAGAAGCATGAGGGCCTGGATACAAGTGGATGTGCGTAAATAAAATAAATTCAAAGACTAAATCGAAGACTTCTAGAATAGTTATATTTAGGTTTATCTTGTTGTAAAAGTAGTGGTTCGCTTTAGAAAGTGACGCCTTTTGTAAATAAAGTAGTTTTTCTTAAAAGACACTTCTAAAAGCGACGGCCCTCATGTAACTTCTATTTTCAGGACGTAATAGAAATAAACCTATAAATACGTGTGCTCTGAGAGACTCGTCTGTCAAAGTACACGGGGGGAGATTGCACCCAATATTGTGCCGATTGTTTCTCTGTTTTTTATTACTATTTCGTCTTCTTTCTGCCTTTGTGTGTGCATGCGTTGAAGGACCTGATAACGGAAGACTTCACACATGTGTGCAAAAAAAGATTGTATTGAAAATTAAACTAGGAGAACATAGAGATAAAGATAGAGAACTTACACAGTATTGGTACAATCTCGCCCACAAGTTTTATTGGATATATCACAAAGTATGTGTATTATAGAAAAATTGTATTAATCCGAAAAGAGATTTTCTTTACAAGCGAAGTGGAAATGCAAACCAACCCTCTACTATTTTTACAAAAAGTGCCATAAAGGAGACACATATGTCTACCCTTATAAAAATATGCACATGCTTGTATTTTAGAATAGTAAAATCATGAGTATTTAACACTTGAAATATAAAAGTTGTTCTTATAAACATTACAAAAGGTGTCTCTAATTTTTAAAGACTTTGAAATATCCATGCCTTCATAGTCATTGCCTTCATGGTCCTTGAACTACTCATCAAAATACAAACCACATCAAATTCCATACCAAGCATAATGTGGCCAATGTCACATGTTTGCACATGTAACATGTAACTATTATGCAACAAATAAAATAAGTAAAATCCAATAATTCCATAAATGACAACACAAAATATGCATGCCAAACTTTTTAGTCCAAAATGACATACAAATTTGAACTTCACATGATAAATAATATAGAGATCTTTCATAATTTATGAGCTTATACAAGCCATGAAGTAAAATTTTAGAATAGATAATTCTATCACAATTAGGAGATCAAAAAATGTGATCTTTGATATCAAGTTCCTTTGATCTTTGTCACATACAAAGCATCTCATGATTGTACTACCAAGAGTATTAGTAAAGACATTTGCTTCTATTCCCATAACAAGATAAGAGGAATTGTGTGCATATGAGGGAAAAATTCCTATAGGGTCAAACTTAAGCAAAGTGAAGAAATTTCAATCGAAGGTAATGTGTTTGGTTGCATCATTGTCAAAGTACTAAACATGCAAGCCCACCAGAGATGCATAATGATCATGAGAGGATGGATCATAACTACAGTGGGTTGTAAAAGCTCACATTTCAATATATGCAAGGTTAATAAACCTAGTCTTAGAAGTAGAAACATCTACTACAACCATTCTTGTCTCTTTCTTATTTTCCTCTTTGGAAGTAGTTATGGAAAGCTCTTAATGTCATGATATTTACCCTTATATTACTTGGGAATTGCCATGTTGATTTCTTTTCATCTTTGCATTTCTTATTGGGTTGTGCAACATTGAAAATCTTTCTCTTACCAGAAAACCTTGTCCTCCTCCTTTTGACTAGCAATAAAAGCTTGACTTGCAACACACATAATGGGCATAAATTTTCCACATTGCTGCTCTTGCAACAAATTAGAAATTAACTAAAACATCAAGGTGTTGGGATTTCCTTTCATTAAGAAATAGAGCAGAGGCAAAGATTTTATAGTTATCAAACATCCTATTAAGAACAATTTGCACAAGTGAGGTATTTAGACAATTTTCATTGCAATAGTCACTCGCTCATTCAAATCCTTGATCTTTGTTAGAAAACTACCCATTTCAAATCCTTGACCTTTGTTTAAAAACTACCTATATAGTCCCCTTTGCTCATGTGCTCACTCTTTAACATTTTTAAAAGTAAACAACCCAAATCTTATTTTTTGCTTAATATAATATAGCACTAATGTGTGCTTGGATGCTTGGATGTGTCTACCCCTTTCCCACCTTTTTGTAAGGAGTTGTTAAGTGAAATGAATACGAATGAATACTAGAGATAATGGTACACTTTATAAAAAAAACAATGAAGGCATGTGCAAACACATTTTTTTCCATTCCCTCGAAATTCCTCTACAATAAAATAGTCAAAATAAGAATTATAAAAAAAGTTAAAATGTGCAACATACTCAACTCCACTATATTTGTGATATTTCAAGTTACAACAAACATGTGTCAACACCTTACATGATGACTCCCAAAACCCTTTTGCTACCAATACATGATGCATCATATATGCTCACAATGAGTTATTGAACCATTTGACATTCTCTCAATATCCAACATATGGGATACATCATTATTATTCTTAATGACGAATCACTATGTACGCCATCTTGCGAATAAAGAAAGAAACCATCCCCACTGCAAAGTTTAATGGTACCAAGCCCTTCAGGCACAACAAAGTTGTACGTTGAACTATTAATTCTCGACAAATCTAAGAAGAATGTGAGAGGAAATTTAATAAAAATGTCAACAATCTACTTTGAATTGATTGAAAGAACGACTGTACAAAGTGAATGAGCATAGTACTCATGGAACCTCTTGTATCTCACAAAGCAAGGGTTAAACTGTCCGAAAGCAACAAGTGAAAAAACTGATCAAAGACAACTGATTTTAAATTTGCCCAAAAGCAATACATTGGCCTAGAGCCCACAAGTATCTTGCCATAGAAAAAGGTTAAACCCTCACCTTTGCTTTAAAAAACGAAAAAACCCAACCAAACAACCTAACACACATAAACTATTATTATTATTATTTTTCAATTATTTACTTACTCTTTCGCTAAGTTTGAAATCGAAAAAGAACAGATACACCTTAAACCCTTTTTATTCCTTAGTTTTCAAAGATTAATGTTGATCTATAGGTTTTGAACCCTCGACCTTCCATCCATGTCAAGTCGAGAGTGTTTACCACTACACACCATGGCTCAAATTAAAAAAAAGAGTTACATTAAATTATTCAAGTTGAAATGGTTGGGTGGTTGGGCCTTTCGCCTCTTGAGGGGGGGGCGAGGGTTCAACCCCCACCAGCAACATGTAAGGGACATCTTATCATGGAAAGTTGTATCTTGTGGCTGATGTGCCACTGTTTGTCCTGCCCCGCGGTAGTTGTGACCACATTCTAACCTAGCCATGTAAACCCATGTTCTTGTAGGATAAGGGAGGTCCCATGAGTACTATTTGTACAATTGCAATTTCAAAGTTAAACCCTCGAGGAGTAGGCCTCAACTGAACCTCCATTAAAAAAAAATAAAAAAATAAAAAAATTTCAAGAGTCCTATGACGTGGATCAGCTTCCGTCAACTTGTCTGAAATTTCAACTCTTTTCTTCTCTCCTATAATGCTCTGTGTGACATGGACTAAAAATAGAGCTTTGCTGAAGTATCCCATCTCTGTGAATGGACATTCCGTCCTTGATTCGCATGAGGCCAGAAAATGTCACTCGAGAGATACTTGTCTTCCCATCTCGGGATGCCATGAGTCGCTCGCATCCTTCGCAAGCGAGATCCGATTATGCGTCCTTTCCTGGATTTCTCGTTCAATCCCGACATCGGCAGCC